>OZ026615.1:50473119-50523249 GCA_964020975.1 Hermodice carunculata | reverse complement strand
CATGCCCCTGTGTACCACCTTTCATGACTGGCAACACGCTGAGGTACCTTTTCATGTGCATCAGCAAAGTATATGCATAAAGGCACCCCAAATGCACTTTGCATCTTTCTCTTAAAGTTTCACCACTCAAACACTAACTTTACCCTCTAGGTCCAAACAGGCAACATATCAGCTATGATCCCATTTATTCACTCAATGCCAGCAGCTGCAGGGTTAATGTAGTTTTAAAGTAGTCATGAACTTGTGACACATTAAACAGAGTATATCTGAAGATGATAACCAGCAGGTTCACCAGGTCATAGTTTACGTACAATCACAGCGGTTAATGCCTGTATTGTTTCACAGTGCAGGGCTACAGAACCATTCACCCCTTGTGTCCAGGCCTTGCCAGTCAAGGTGATCATGACTGCTTCTGTCCCCCTCCACGCACCTAAGGCATTCAAACTGGATAGCTGTCCCTTGCATACTTTAATGTGCACCTGCAGCTCACGGGGTATAGATTTAGAGGAGCTGTCACCTGCTAACGTTTGATTTATTCATGGTACAGGCCTGCAGGATAGTCTTTAAAAAACCCCACTTACATCACCCATACAGCAACAAAACTTGCTTAAAAGTGCAGCTGTGTGTCATAAATAACTTGATAAAGGCAGAGGCTAAAATTGATCACATTCTGAAATTAGTGTATCATTATAATCAGCCTGTGCACATGGGTCTGTCCAGAACAGTCAGTTTGTACATTTGCATTTCTGATATCTACATGTACACCTGTACTGTCCTCATGAACCTGCACTTTGCAAATGAAATGTCATATGAACTTAACAATAAGGGGTCTTTTTGTCAAAAAACGATTTCACTTAACACAAAGTTGATTCTCCACAAAACTACCCCTGGAAAAAATATATATGTATAAGAATATATTATAATAGAATGTGAATCACAAATGTTGTTATTCCGTAACAGAATGGGTTGTCTTGGTCAGCAACTTTGTTTGGCATGTTTGGTACCTGTAACTATAACTTCATGTCTTTGACATGCCATGCATGCAAAGTTATTGTCCTAAATCAACCCTTTAAGTAACAACACCATCCCCAACAGCTTCAAAATTCACGATCAATTCAAATTGGTTTGGACGGAATATGCCTCCAACAGGATTGCGCATAACACTAGGAATACTTTACTGATACTGTTCATAAATATGCATCACTCAAGAACCTATGTGCATATGGATCCTCTCTACATGTATAGGTGACATAGCAAGATGGACGGAACTGACTGTACTTGTACACTTGTATCATTTAAACTGACAGAATTCTTTCCTGTGCTACTTCTATACCACTGACTTGTTGCATGACTTAATTACCCTTAACCATAGGATCACCAATCAGCAATAATACATTCACTTACCCCTAACATTGTATTTTTCCTATTTTATCATTTGCTTAATTGAGCAATCCTCTCTACATGTATAGGTGACATAGCAAGATGGACGGAACTGACTGTACTTGTACACTTGTATCATTTAAACTGACAGAATTTTTTCCTGTGCTACTTCTATACCACTGACTTGTTGCATGACTTAATTACCCTTAACCATAGGATCACCAATCAGCAATAATATATTCACTTACCCCTGATATTGTATTTTTCCTATTTTATCATTTGCTTAATTGAGCAATCAAAAGATATGGCTGTTTTACTCCTTCCCCCACCCTGATCAGCTGGATATCAGATGTCATCCGTATCAATGTTTTCATAACACATATTTCTTTTGTATGTCTGGAGTGATAATTGTTCCTGAAACTTACCAGGATGGCATGCCTTTGATAAACATTTTTCCTTTATATCGGCTGTGCACTTATGTTCAAACCTGAACCAAGGAGAACTGTTGACTAATCCGGGGAGACAGGGTTAAAAGTCCCCATCCCCAGCATCATAGTCTGACACTTCAGATACCATGCTGAATGTGTCATCCTCTTTCTTCTCCTCCACAACCTTCTGTTTACTTGACCTTGACCTTGGAGTTGGTCTGGGCGGAGAAGATTTTTCCTCTCTCACTTCCTCGTGTTTGTCTTCTTTCCCATCTGATTGTTCTCCCTCAGCCTCTTCCTCCTCTTTATCATCAAAGTCCATTTCATAATTATCCTCGTCCTCATCAGCCTTGGTCAGTGCAGTCATAAGTTGAGCCACGTCATCCTGTTCTTTCTCTTCATCTTGGGAATAGTGGTCATCATCGTCAGAATAGTGATCATCCCTACTGTCCCTCTGATTCTTGCTTCCTTCTTCAGTCCCTTCGCCATCGCCCATTTTATCATCTGTCTTTTGACCTTTTTCCTCCTCCTCATTGCTGACCCCATTTTCTGTTTTTCGCTGTTCATCTTCTTCATGACTTCCTTTGTTGTCTGCTGTATACCTTTCTTCCTCTTCATCCTCCCTTGAGGTTTCCAGGATAGCGCTGTCCAGCAGGCTATCTGAGGTTTCCCAGGACTCCCGTACACCACTGCTACCTGTGCTTCCATGTCGCTTCTGCACACTGAAACGAGACCTCGGTTTCGGCACCATTAACCCACTACCTCCCTCATCACCAGATTCTTGGTCAGAAAATGTCACCTTTGAGGTTGTGTTCATGAGACTATTGGCTGGACCAAGAGTACCATTCAGCTGTCTGTCAGATTCCTTATCATCCAGGTTTTGCATATTGTCATTCGTCTTATTCAGCAAGCTCAGGGTTCGCCATGCTGGAGGTTTATCAGTCATCTTCATGGTCATGGTCATCTCCCGAGGTGTTGGACCAACTCCTACACTCTCCTCGTCATCTGACTCTCCATCCCTGGGAATGCCCAGATCCATCTGCAGCTCAGCCAGAAGCTCTCGCATACGACTCTGCAGGAAAATTACCACCAAAATTCAGTTTATTATCACAGGTCAACAAAACTGACTTTTTTCCTCCCTTTTCTTTCCAAAAACTGTGCATGCAAGTCAGAAGACCACTTCTGTGAACCTGGTGCATGGACAAACTGTGATCTGTGAAAGAATGATATTTTTTTTCTGACCCTTGATTGGACGTTGTCATGCAACACACAGGTCAGCCTGCAGTGCTGCAACAAGCTCTCGCATGCGACTCTGAAGACAAAACAGTTTGGTCTTAAAATTCCTTCCACAGTGACACTGAGGCCAGGCAACATTTAACATACACATATATGCACATATCAAAACTACACTTGAACAAATCTATTAACTCTTTTTTTAACTGATTTTTTAAAAATAAAGCAAAAACCACATGCTGTACTTCATTCATAATCACTGCAAAAGTATGAAAATGTGTCAAGTCTCAATACAGACATTTTCATACATCCATAAAGTAGTCCCTCCTTTGAGACCATCCCTAGTATCATCCAAAAAGTGGTCACAGAAAGCAGGTGGTCTCCCAAAGGAGGTTTTGACTTTTGCACCACCTGCTTAACAACTAACCATCACTATGAATTCCCATCCACAATTTAGATTCAAACAAGATTTATGTGCACTTATTAGATCCTTTTCCATCTTGCAGTCAGGTGTCTACTCATTTGTTGGTATTATAAACATATTTTAGATTTGTAATCTGGTTTTGACAAACTATTTTACCAATCTTGTACAAAATCATTGGGTTTTACTTGTCTGAAATGGGGATTTTCCGGATGGACAAGTGGTCTTTTGAGGTCATTATGGTTGGTCTGGTCAGGCTCTGCAGGCGGTCTCCCAAAGGAAAATTACCATTAGACAGTTCTTTTGCACCGTAAAACTGGTAACATAAGGCAGATGGTCTCCCAAAAGATGGGTCTTTCAATAGAGAGACTACTGTACTGGTATAACAAATGCACCACTGTTAAATCTGAAATATTTCACTCTTTACCCCTTGTATTAATGTTTGTCCAGTTTATTGTTAACATTACAATAGCTCAATGATCATGATGATGCACAAACTTAGCTAATTAAGTATACTGTATATGTAATTTACTTTATACATACCACTTTCAGCTCATGTTTTCTTTTCTCGATGTGTGTCTCAAAAACTGATTTCAGCACTCTGAAAACATATGATATGCCATGAAACATACCTGAAATAACAAAATCCGAAAAAAAAATCACATGTGGGAAAAAACAAAAAAAAAAAAAAAACCAAAAGAAATCCACATGGGACTATGATAGACTTCTCACACTTGGCATGGCCACTAGAACAGTGATCATGTAGTCAAAGGGCAGACTGAGTGGACAGGGAAAATCACAGAGATCAGTCTGTTCAGCAAGCAAAATCCAGGCTTACAAATTCATAAAATTACCATCAGGTGGCAGCAGGTCTGTGCAAGTCAGTGGTAAATTGTGTTAATATTATAGTGTTTTTTTGTGCCGAAAAATTCCAGCCTCATCTCAAATCTTGTTGGCATTTATGGGTTTAACCCTTTCCCACTAAAATCACCCAAAAGCGCCCTGATGTACATTGTTGCCTGCCTTAACCTGTTTTACTTTAATTTCTCATTAACTTTTTTGCTGAGATTTGTATGTAAGCCTATACTCTTGATTGCATGCCCAAGGTCAATTGCTTTCCCACTTCCACCAAGGAAAGCTACTGACTCTGCCACACTCTGACCAGGAATGGGTTAAAAACTTGATGCTTATATTTTGGAGCTATTTATAGCATTGGTGAATGGTCACTGACAGCCTGATATAACTCAACAGCATTGTAAAGATCTACAATTGCCTGACAAAATGAAGGGGACACAAGATTTTACATACCAGAATTTATAAATCCTATTTTGGGGCCACTACCCTCAAGTTAAAAATTAGCATTCAGAGAACGGATTACCCTTGGTGCTAAAAATCTTTTTTTCCTCCATTCTGCATTTTTTGAGACATCACAGCAGAACACTTTACATACAATTTCCATATTATTGTCTATCAAATGAAAGAGCAATTTTGGATGTGTTCTTGGGGAAAGTTCTGGTGACAGAGACCACTGTACTGCGCGCCACTCAGACGGCCTTCAAATAAATCCTTTAAAAGTTTGATAACAAGTTTGAAAATAATATGAAGAAGCTGCTATGGACCCTTGCTGAGATATTATGGTAACGTCATCCCCTTGTGTACCATTCAGATGGCCTTGAAATATATACTTTAAAGTTTCATAAAAAGTTTTTAAATATTCAGAGGTAGCTGGTTTTAAATAAGAACCTGGTACATTATAGCATGCATCTCTGACAAAAATTTGGTAAAGCTGTGGTCAATATTTTTCAAGATATCCAAGTAACATTGTCAGGGTTGATGCCACTCAGACGGCCTTCAAATAAAACATTATAAGTTTCATAAAAATGTTAAAAATAATCACAGGAAGCTGATTTTAGATAGGAACCTGGTCCATTATACGATACAGCTCTGACAAAAATTTGGTAAAGCTGATGTCAATATTTTTTTGAGATATCATGGTAACATCATAAGGGTTAACGCCAGTCAGAGGGCCTTCAAATAAATACATTAGAAGTTTCATAAAAAGTTTTAAAATAATCAGAGGGAGCTGGTTTTCAATAGGTACTTGGTCCATCATAAGGACTTTTTGGTACAGATACGGTGAATCTTTTCTGAGATATCGCAGTAACATCGACAAGGTAAACAGATGACGCAGGGGACAACAATACACTCTGGCACTTTTTGTGCCGAGGGTAAAAAACAACTTAAGATTCCACAAATGAGATCACATAAAAAAGTTAATTATCTCTCCCAAAAAGTTGAAGTTAATTTCAATAAATTAGGGTTGTTCAGGGGAGTTCTGTGTGTCTTTGTGCTTCTTAAAACAGTAAAAGTATAAGTTAAATAATGCAAAATTTCAGTAAAATACATCGAGGCATTCTGTAGATATTGCGGTAACGAGGATGTCCACATCCAGACGGACAGAAATCCAGACCAACATCCGGATGAACGGACAATCCGAAAACATAAAGGGTCCCCCCCCCCAAGGGGCAGACCCTTATTATTCCTATCAAAGTTTAATTAGAGCATAATACATGGAGGTATTCTGGAGATAACATGGTAACGAGCCCTATCAAACATCTAATTAAGCTGCCTTTTGCTCAAATTAGGTCACGGTGACACCAAAATCTTATCAGTTCATGTTGTCATGTAAGATATTATTATACTGCAAAATGTGAACAAAATATATGGAAGCATTCTGGAAATACCGTTGTAACGAGCCCTAATGAACATGTAATTAGGCTGCTATTTGCTCAAATAAGGTCATTAGGACCCCAAAATCTAATCAGATGACACTGGCATACAAGATAATCATACTATAAAATTTGAGCAAGATACATGGAAACATTCTTGAGATAATGCAGTAACGAGTCCTAACGAACATATAATTAGCTGCCATTTGTTCAAATTAGGTCATGGTGACCCCAAAATCAAATTAGTTCATCTTGGCATGCTAAAAAAGCAAACTGCCAAATTTGAGCAAAATAATTTGGAGCATTCTGGAGATACTGTGGTAACTAGCCCTAAGGAGCATGTTATTAGCCAGGCTGCCATTTGCTAAAATTAGGTCATGGTGACACCAAAATTTAATTAGTTCATCTTGCCAGGTCAGATAAGCATACAGCCAAATTTGAGCAAAATACATGGAAGCATTCTGTAGATATCATGATGGTAAGGAGAATGTGCACATCCACATGGACAAACCAAAAACAGAAAAGGTCCCCCATGGGGCAGACCCTTAAAAAAATATGCTTATAACCACATCCCAAAATGGGACACTAAGCCAGTGTTCGGCTGCCTTTAATATATGTCTTGATGTTAATGTATAATCTTTCCATTGACATTTCTTGGGAATATTTCCAGACCAAGTTCAGTATAAAAATTGACAAGCCCAGGAATTTGGGGTGGGTGGGTGGGGGATGGGGGGGGCGGTCGTTTTTTGTTTTCATTTTTGTTATTTTTGTTTTTTTTTGTTTTTAAATGCATGCACATGGTAACTCCCACATTTAACAACACTGTCCGAATTCTGACATATAATAATTGGATTTCTGTGTTGCCAATGGCTGGAATATACCTGACTTGTGACATTTTAAACAAATCTAGGAATTTATCCTATCTGATGATTTTTATAAACAATCGACTATAATTTAATGTGGATAAATGTAACACAGTTTTCCCCACAGTAATCTTAAAATCCCATAAAATTATTCAAGTGTAAACTGTATATCAAGTAGGCAGCATGATGGTACATGTACATACTATATAGACATACATACCTGTTGGAGAAGATACCTCTCTCCAGCACATCATTGGTCACATCTGTCACAAACTCCAAATATTTCAGTTCTTCCTCCCTAGAAAGATCATTGATATGTATGAAAATATTACCTTTTCCATCTTGATACAATTTACACCTTTGACACACGTGGCCTCACAGTAGTAAACAGAGCCTGTACATGTATCATGTATATAGCATCGTGCATTTCTCTACAGTTCCAGCGTTCAGTAAAATCATACTGCATCTGTCACCCCTATACTGCCTCATTGCAACTTCTTGCTACGTGTTCAATATGGCAACATGTATGTCATTGTTTCAACATATTTAATGTCACAACCATTCTAGTGATGCACTGTAAATAATATTATACTAATGATTCTGATTTTTCCTGCTTCAGTCAAAAATTTAAACAAGGGGGCTGTGTGAACAGCCCATGCTCAGCTGACCAAGACATTCATCACACTTGCAGCTCTGTGAACTTGGAATAGGATCAAGGTCACCCATGTTCTTAGTAAGTCTGACATTTATACAAGAACACTAATATGTGCAACATCAAGGTCCCAGTTCAAGTAGTTCTCAAGTTATAGTGAAGAGTAAAATTCATGTATGTTGCACTGTGACCCCAGAAACGAGGTCAAGGTCACTCATGTACTGTCTAAGCTTGACCTTCATAGAGAAACATTGACATGTGCAATATCAAGGTCCTAATTGAAAACACATCTCAAAAATTCATAAAAAAAACCTAAAAACATTGCAGCACCACCTGGTGAACAAATTAAGAACTAAGAGTCACCGGGAGTGTCCCTGTTCAATATCAAAGCAATTGGGTGAGCGGTTTCAAAGAAGAAGATTTTTGAAGATTTGCCCCAAAAAAGAACAAAAAAAATGCATAAAAAATCCAAAAATCCCTACAGCGTGACCATTTGAACACACTTGGTAGAGACCTACTCAAGGCATATCCCTGCCAAGTTTGAAGTGAATCTGGTTGACAGTTTTGGAGAAGTTGAAAATGTGAATTGTGGATGACAGATATAGCCAGTCAAGACATAAGCTCAAGTCAGCTGAGCTAAAAAGGACAAACATCAGGTCCTCATGATGTTTTTGTTCAAACTGTGGCCTTCATACGTGTTATTGTATAATACTGTTCTCAGTAACTCATTACAATGTTAAAATTAGGCTGTATGTACATACATATGAACTACTAGCAAGCAGTCTACTTTCACCATGTTCGCACCACCACTTCGTAAATTTAAAGAAAAGTGAGCTGTAATCTGTGTCCGCTTCACTAACTGGGAGAACAAGTACAACCAACCAGGTGTACTAATATCCTTGATGAAAGAGCATTGCATGCTATTAACATGATTACAACTGGTTATTAAATATTCAAAATGTTACAGGAGATTGATCATCAGTCAGTCTCTCTTATCACACTAAATATATTAATGTCAATCCTTAAACATGTTTAAAGTACTGTATTGTGTTTAAAACTTCACGATAATGACCCATATACATGTACATGATGAAACCAGCCCGGACAGATTTTCTTCATTCCGTCTGTACCCTGGTCCCTTGTGCACTCTTCATGCTGTAAACAACATGCTAGAAACTGAGAACCAGAAAGGATGTCATCTTGAGGTGTGGTGGTTATTCCCACAGGACTTCTTAATCCTGTTCAGTAGCAGTCAATATTCATGTAAATGATTTGATAGATGTGATCAGATTTGTCTACAACCCTGACATCATAAGAAAACTACTTTCTCTTGGGGACAAGAACAAGGCCTCCATCTAGCATCCTGCTGGGAGTAGCCAGTCTTGCCTGATTAATTAGCATATGCTCACAGCAGGCAGTACAGCAAAGTCTGCAAGTCCACCCTGGGTTTGCCTTAAAATCCCGGGTGAAGAGTCACTACTCTTAACAAGGGACTGAAACCATCATGTTTCAAGCTTAGTTGCGTTGTTGCTTTATGTTTGCCATTCTCTGGCAATGTGCTGATATGTATCATGTTATCAGCCATCATGACCACAAGGCAGTTTGTTTCACATGTGTACCATGTACACTTCATCATGTTCATGGATAGCAAACTTGTGCAGTTTCAACACCAGTATGCCCAGATTGGCACCAGTTGACAAACTCAAAGTCCAATATCCATACATTTTAATGATGGTACAGTGAAACCTCATTATAATGACACTCAGATATATGACATATTCAATATAATGACACAAATTTTCATGGGAAAAGGTTTATTTTCTTTGCTATTTGACTCATTTATTGGACATATTCAGTTATCCGACGCATTTTTTATGGAACATGTGGTGTCATTATAACAAGTTTTCACTGTAATTTAATCCAGATTGAATGCTGCCAGTCTGGGAATAGTGCAATGGATGAATGAGGATCAACTGTATGAACAAGAGGGTCATGAGTGTCCTGTGCTCAGTATACCTTGTCTACACAGACTATGAGTAGCATTGATGACAGTGCTGGACAAAGAGGTGTGAGGCCTCCTGGTTTTGTACATGTATTGTGTGTGATGACATGCCATCAAAGATGATATGAGATGTACACTGCACCCTCTGCATGATATGTGGTGGAGGGCAAACCACTGGTTCAAATTTAATAAATGTTCCCTTTGATCTTGGCAAGGAGGGAGTAGTCACTTAAAAATAGTAACTTCATCTTCACAGAAAACATGAACAAGTATACTAGCTACTCGAAGCCTAGGTTAAAAAATTCTTGAGTTGTAAACTATAGAAACCAACTTTAGTATTGTCCCGTGACCTCAAAACCTTGCCCTTACTGATGACAATCATCATGTACAATACCAGTCCTCCCTCAAAAAGTTCTGTAGTTATAAAATGAATATTAAATTGCACTAAAGTTGGTCACCCATAGGCACTCTCAAAACAACCTTTACACGCGGCCATCATTGTACACAATATCAAAATTCCAGCCGAAATAGTTTTTAAGTTATGAAGTGAGGAATCGAGTTCTGTGTGATAAGTCGCCCAGTGGCCTTGAGAATCAGGACAAAGTAACCTAGCTATATGTGTGTGAAGTCTCAGCAAAGCACTTATACAGGACCATTTATATCTTGTGCAGTAACTAACACAGTTCTGCTGTTTCTAGCCTCAAACAAAATTTACTAAAATAACTTTGTGACCCTGAAAAATGGCTGCAGGTTGCCCAAATGTAATTCCAACCTACATCATACATAATAGATCTATCTTGAACTATCAAACCAAAAAAAAAAAGGCTTTAAAACTGTCCTAAGCTGATCTGACCATGCACATATACGTGGATTTCCATCAATATAATCCTGGACCAGTAATAGCCCACCTACCTGGACATAACACCTTTCACAGATCTTTACTCAGTACTTTTTATGTTATTTTGCATTTAATGAGACCACCTGTTTTGAAAGACCACAATTTGGTCATCTCTAGGGCTGGTCTTTTCAATGTATCAGCAATGCATGCACTTATAGCAGTCATGTAATTTCAAAAAGTTGTTCAAAATCTGAAGTAGAAGTAGTGTCACCTAGCTAGTGAACAAGTTAATTGCAGTATGACTGATGGTCATGCCACATTTCTGCAAAATGTAAGGAGAATCCAGCATGTAAAATTTGAGAAAAAACAAGACTGAGAAAAGCTTAAAATTACACAAGTACACAACTTCACACACACACACACGCACACGCACATGCACACACACACACACACACACACACACAAAGATGAAGTGCCACCTGTTGGACAAATAATTATTGTCTAGGGGTACACAGAAGTAAGAGTAGTGTCGACAGTAAATCCCATACAAATTTAAACAATTTACCAAGCAGTTTTAGAGAAGTTTTTTGAGGATTTCTCAAAAACAAACTTGAAGCAAGAGGGCTGTGTGAACAGCCCATGCCTCAGCTGATCATGACATTCATCACACTTGCAGCTCTATGAACTTGGGAAAGGATCAAGAACACCATGTTCTGAGTAAGTCTGACCTTTATAGAAGAACACTTACATGTGCAACATCAAAGCTCAAGTAGTTTTCAAGTTATAATGAAGAGTAAAATTCATGTATGTTGCACTGTGACCCCACAAACGAGGTCAAGGTCATTCATGTACTGTCTCAGCATGACCTTCATACAGAATAATTAACATGTGCAGCTAGCTCAAAACAGATCTCAAGTTATCAGTAAATTCCGTGTCAGTTGTCCTGTGAATTAGCATTAGAATGCCCATTGACTTACATAGTAATCAATAGGAAAGCTGCATTGAACGATAAGTACCCGAATTGAAAATCCTTAAAAATCAAGAATCCAAAGCAGTGCCACCAAGTAAACAACTGTTTGACCCTTCCACAACAACATATCCATCACATTTCAGCTTAATCTGAGGGACGGTTCTGAGAGCAAGTGAAAAAAAGCAAAACCATACAAAAAATTCAAACCTGGTAGACACCCACCCAAGGTACATCCCCAACAAGTTTGAAGTAAATCTGGATGACTGTTTTGGAGCAGAAGTGGAAAATGTAAATTAGCATTAGAATGCCCATTGACTTACATGGTAATCAATAGGAAAGGTGCATTTACCGCAACGGATCCGAATTGAAAAAATCATTAAAAATCAGGAATCCGCAGCATTCTCACATAGTGAACAACTTTGTTTGGCACTTCCATAAGGAACATATCCACCACGTGTAAGCTTAAACTGAGTGACGGTTCTGGAGAAGAAGTCAAAAATAGCTATAACACACAAAAATTCATACAAAATTAGAAAAAATTGCAGCGCCACCTGGTGAACAAATTAAGAACTAGGAGTTCCAGGGAATCTTCCTGTGTGATATCAAAGCAATTGGGTAAGCTGTTTCGGAGAAGATTTTTTTAAGATTTGCCCACAAAAGAACAAAAAATTTATTAAAAATCCAAAAATCACTGGACCGTGACCATTTGACAAACTTGGTAGAGACCCATCCAAGGCACATCTCCACCAAGTTTGAAGTGGATTTGGCCGACGGTTTTTGAGAAGAAGTCGAAAATGTGAATTGTGGACAGACGGACGACAGACGACGGACGGACCCTCACAAAACCTCAGCTGACTGACAAGTCAGCTGAGGTAAAAATCATTACAAAATAAAAAAATCTCCACTGAAGGATGACTTAGTGTATAAGTATCTGACATAGAAAGTTTGAGACAAGACGACTCACCCATTGTTTACTGAGAAGATGAAATGTGAACTATAGACATGTAAAGAATGGTGTCAAACAAGCTCAATTCACTGTTAAAGTCAGCTGAGCTAAATATGGATAATGAATTAAATAAACTGTGCAGAAGACAAGTAATAGCTTGATTGTAGGCTAGACTTGGTGAGGACAACCGGCACTTAAAAATAATTGCATGGAATGCAAAAATAGCAAAATTTAAAACCCTGCGAAATAAGGTTTTTCACAATGATCATTTCCCAGGTTTGTTTATGCTATGGTTACTACCAAACTAAATGGCAACGGTAAAAGAACTGGCACATTCTATTCAAAACTGTAAAGCAAGATCACTTCATCAACATACATGTATATAACAAGCTGCAAAGAAAAATTGAATAAAACAACAATAAGTGTGTATGCATATAAATGTGATAAAACAGTAACAAAACTAAATGCTAATAAATACTTACTCTGCATCCACTTTCTCCATTGTGGGGGACCTTGGGTACCTGCTGTCATAACAGAGGTGCCACCCAACTTAAGACAAATGTACCATATTTATTTCAATAATTACAACAGGCTTAATTGTGACCATTGCTATGTACTGTAAATTGTTTTGTTTTCGCGTGTATAAATTTTCATGGTTTTTGTATTTTTGACATTTCACTGTAGATATCACTGTTTTGGACATAATTCCTATTCAAACAATGATAGAATACTATTTCACTGCGTATTTATTTTCACGGTTTTGCCCCATCAGCAAAATAAGTGAAATTAGAATACAGCAAAATTAAAGCAATTTACAGTATTTTGGTAAAAAGCAATGTCTTTCTTGGCTCCTAAAGTGATTTCTTTCGTTTTTTGCATCACTCATGAACACTCGATGTGGAAATCAGTACATGAACATGTATAGTATTTCAAAGTGTTTTTGTTTCTCTCATGCTGTCATATTGCTCAGAAATATTCCAAAAAAATTGAGAGGTTATTGATACGACGAAAGTTAAACACAAAAGTACAAACGCAACTTTATCAATGTGTTACGTAAAACAAATAAATCATATATATATTTGAATTATTTTATAATTCACCCAATGTATTGACAGCTATGTAAAAATCATACAATGCTTGTACATATATTGTAGTGGACTTGCATGTACATGTATTTAGTCCTATGACATGACCCTAGAAGAATTATACTTTACCAAAATGTTTCATTTGTGTCTATATATTTAGCCACAGACCCTCAATACCCATTCAGAATGAATTATGAGTTAATATGCATGGAGTGAATGATGTTTTACTTAAGGGACATAAATACACAAACGAAATTTCACATATTCAGTGTACTGTATTGTAATTACCTATAGATACTTGTATTTAACACTTTAACATGGGCATTAAATTTCTCTTCAACATATGTTGAATTCATATTGATTTGACCACAAACCCTTGTTATTTTGTTGAAAAGATGCACGACAATATTCATATGCAGTGTGGCATGTTTTCATACTTCTTGGGACCAAAATCATCCCACCCCAAAATAAAGAATTTGTCAACACAAGATCACTCTTAATTTTCTTAATTCATTGAGTGCTAGGTTTTGGACTGAGTCAACAGCCTTCCTTTATTGTGCCTTCAACATGCAAAGAAAAGCTGTTGACCTGTTCCATTTTTTTTTTTTTTTTTTTTTTTTTTGGTCTTACAGGCACACTATTAATTGTATGAAAGGTCTTTTATGAGGAATCTGAATCTGGAATCATAAACATATACTGTAAGTTCTGATGACTGGCCTTTGTGGTGGTTAGGAAGCAAAGGGTTCAGATAATATGATGAAAGTATTATGCAAGTCAGCACTGCAAGATGTCAGCATTGAGATAAAGTAAAACCACACTTGCATATTACAAGTTTTTTTAAATTGCTGCAACAGACAAAAGCACATTGATTGCACCTCACATGTACATGTAGGATGCATACAATCTTTTCAACTAAACTTTTTTTTAAGTGTTACAGAATGTAGACAATGGATACTACATCACATGGTGTGTTTAGATCTGCAAGCACAACCATTTGGAGCACAGAATATACTGAAATAAATATCAGATGTCTTGAATGGCATCCAACTGCTTAATACTTGCAGAGATTTCATGTAAATGTACATGTATATCTTTCTCCGCCCTCTTCCCCCTTCCCACCCCACCCCCTTCGACGTCATCTGCTTTGATGTCTTTTACTTATAAGCAAATTCCTATTTATAGAAAACATTTTTGCTATGAATTTTGTAGATAAAACCTATCACGATAGAATGCCCTAGGATAATAGATTTCCTTGGCATGGGTTTGGTACAATGCCCACAACCAGTGCCAAAGAAAGTTATTGACTCAGTCTTACTCTGACCAGGAATGGGTTAAAACAATCCCTACATTGAACATTTGCAGAATTATAGCATACTTTCAGTTGCAAGTATTTTGCAGCAGAAAACTGATGCATTTGAATTTTGCACATTAGAATAATTTAGTGTTAGGAAAATATTTATATGAGGTCGTTGAAAAATATATTGTGGTAAAACCTCTTTTTAACAGCCTTGAGTGCAAATCAAGTGTTTGCATAAAGGTATCAAAGAAATCACAACATGATTCTCACATGCCTTGTAAGAATTTGTCAAAGATTTATTCATGCAGGCAACATCCCTCAAAACTCAAAATGAGAACAGTATATACTTTCCACACACTGTTTATTTCCTTGTGGGACCCTGACATCATAAATTGGTAAACACCTGAGTCTTTTGATAAGGTGTACAACGACCACAGTACAGCTGAACAATGCAGATGTTCTTATCAGATAAATTACACATGTACCATATATGTACATGTAAACACACAGAAATAGGCAAAAGCCTTTACCTACAACCTACATGTAGTTGTTCTTTGAATTATTAGAGATAAGACATACAATCTTTAAGCCTGCTCAAATCATCATGCTTGTTAATCGTTTTCTTTTATTACAGCCAAATATATGTACATGTATTTCCAAAAATTTGAAAAAAAAAAATTAAGAAAGGCTACTTATTCGGCAGTTACTTTACCTCTTTCAGTGCTGATCACATCTTAAGTGGATCTTAAGTCAAACTAGTCCGAATTATCATTAGGATGCCAGATTCATATTCCTCACAAAAAACCTTTCATTCAATTACCAGTATGCCTATAGTCCCAGAAAGAATACCCCGGGTCAACAGCTTTTCTCGGCATGCATTGGGCCCATTGGGCCCAATGCGCACCAAGAAAAGCTGTTGACTCAGTCCAAAATTTAGCACTGAAATGATTAATCATTCCTAGGAATAGGTCAACATTTCACACATAGCAGTGGTCCATTTTGACAGACCACTACAATGACAGACCACCTGCCTTCAAAGACCACCTTTTTTGGCACTTTGCTACATACTTTTCCTCAAGTTTATACCTTATATGACAGACCACCTGCCTTGAGAGACCACAATTTGCTCATTTCTAAGTGTGCCCTCTGAAGACAGGTTTCACTATACAGTGTATTGGGTGGTTCACCAAGTTCATGAGTATCCACTGCTACATTTATACACAGAATTATAAAAAAGGAAAAAAAATGATTCAGGTAGATCACATTAGGTTTTAGTCTCACAGCTTTGCACTGTTATTACATGTAAGCGCATCTTAATCACGCCTATTATGAATCAAAATTATTTCTATTAACTATATTTAGCAAGCTTGCTAATACTATGTATATAGTTATTGTGGAATTAGTTATGTAAGTTCCAAAATATACAATTTACATTCAACAAGGTGTCTTTCAAAGCTTGCACAAGATAATTAGTATGATACACAATTACATGTATGTAATTGTCTGATTTATTAGACATTTAAATGTAAGTATAACTGAAATATTTTACACTCTACAGTGTCTACACTCTGTTGAAATTGATACAAATTATCCATGTAAATAGATTTAGTTTCCAAAAAGCAACTTGTACCCAACCCATGTTTGCTGATGTGTTTGGCCATACATATAATTAGACCTGAGCAGATTTGTTTAGTCTACTCAACATTTACTGACAAGAATCTGAAGGCAGCAGGATTTCATGGCAGTCAAATACTGTACACGAGTTATGCAAAATATTATGCCTACCATGACTGGTTTCCACATCATGTTACTGCGTGATTAGTTCACTCCATGTGAGTTCAAAAGAAATACTCAGCAGTAGTGTCACACATAGGTAATTAGCAGTATATATTATTTAAGGAAGCCGTTAAACTTTATGGTTACCATTTTTATCATAGCAGTTTCTGTTCAGCTTATAGATGCTTACCCTGATGCAGTCATTCCACCATTAAATGTACGAGTACCCCCAAACGTATGGTTCAAGCCCTGCGTATCACCAAGCGCACTCCCTCCCGTTGACCCCAAGTCATGCTCCCGACGGGATCCAAATGTAGCTCTGATATCTGCTTTCCTAGCCTGGTCTTTCAGCCAATTCATATGATCTGCATCCACAGATATATCTAGACGTGGTATTCCAGTGGGTGTTTTTGTTCTACTCATGTCACGACTCATCAGGGTTTCGTTCATGAGATCCATGGAGGTTTCCGTCATTGGAGTTTGTGTGCGCTCCAGCGGCCCTTCTGATCGCTCTGTGGGTCTACGCTTCGGTGCCGTGTAGTATTTGAATTCACTAAGTTTGGAAGTGCGGTTGGATTTGAGGGTGCGAGGTGTGAATGGTTTACCATCTGTAAACTTGTGTGCATTTGTTTCCAGCAGGTCAACTTTGTTAAGCCTCCGAGGAGTAGACGAATGACTACCACTGAGCGATCTACTGACTGCGGGCACACCATCTGTGGAAGTTGGTTTCAGTTTGGATTTTGTGACTCTATGGGTGTCTGTCCTGTTTTCTGGGATGTTGGATTCCACAAGACGGGGGCTGTGATATTTGCTGGGTGAATTACGTGTGTCGCTGATGATTTTATTTATAAGTTTCTCTTGTTGGTCAGCTGTTAGCTTGCCATTACCTGCACTGTGTGTTGCCTCAAGGCTGTCCGGTACATGTACATCTAGTGTAGTGTGTCCTGCTGTGTTTCTTTCCAATCCAGCGCCATCTATCTCATCCTGGTAGGTCTTCATCTGTAATATTACGCAGAATAAAAAATGAGGACTTAAATGTACAAGTTATTTAGGCCACACAAAATTAATTGCGAGTTGCTCATGTACTCCTCTTTTTCAGAAGATGAGGGAGGGAGGCTTTTTTTTATTTTCATGCTGGTGGGAAGGGTTTCTCCCCCTTTATGTAACTTTACAAAGATATATGATAGCATCCAACCACAACATATTTAGCATGTGATCAAAGTGTGGCACAAGTACTCTAGTTAAAGCACATTTCCACAGTATCAAATCTTAATTGCATTATGCGAAACATTAAGATTCAAATATAGTCAGACAGTGCAAGGAAAATGTAAAAGGTCTCTTTTTAGAGGTGTAAAACAAGAAAGCTTGAAACACAAAGCCCATTCCGACAACTTGAAATTGAGGCTCTGGTAAAGGCCTATCAATTCGATTTTTCAAAAACAACATATACAAACAGCAAATTTTTTAACTAGTCCACAGGGCTAGTACTTCCAACATTTTTTTTTGCCCTGCTCAAAATTTGTAGGTCCAGCCAAGATATAATGCAAAGTCCTCTGTTTATAGTATTGAAGGGCATTTAAAGACATTTTTTTCCAATCTTTAGTCTAGTCATAACATCTTGTGCTAACCGTTGCACTTCTACTATAGCTTTGCAGAATATGATCTGCATGCTTTAGTTTAGTGGACTAAAACTAGTGACATTTGCAAAGAATCACACATACTTATTACTGTCCAAATTGCAATACCTCAGTCACATTTGCATCTTCCCTGATGGCACCATGTGTGACTATATTCTGTCCTGACAGAGACTGATTCAAGAACCACTTTAATGTGCAGCTTTATGTTCACAAATAACACACGAGTGTTTGAGGACCACACAATGGGGCATGTTCTCCTACATGATGCAACCATTCATAAATATTTACATTCCCTTTATTGTTTAACATTGAAAGAATAGGAACTGTTGTTTTCCTCACCATCTCATGAAGACCTCGTCTACACGCGAGTCTGCACCCGCCAGCTATGCAGCCCCTTCACAATTTTATACGCCAGTACATTGGGCACTACTTTTCAGTATAGCTAATAGTTAATCTTGTATTCATTGTGTTATTCTGGGTATTTTATCCCAAAAAATAACTTACTTGTATACTTTTTCCCTAATGTGAACGAATCTTGTATTTTGTAAAGCTATCTGTTCAAATAAATGAACATTTACAAAGGGACTATTTTTCTTCCCTGTTTGTTGCTTTTGGGATAGACTGGTTGCCAGGTAACGGGGGCGTGGTTAGCGCTTATCTTTCTATTGATCACACCCCCCTTAAACCAAGGCAATTTATGTGGAAAAAACGTTCTTTGGCGATCGTGCATCACTTGTAATTATTATCAAAAATCGAAAAAATAGGAAAAATGTAAATATAATAAATAAACTTCATTGTCATTGTTTTCATGAGCATGTGAGGAAAACTTTATGGCTGGTATTTTTGGGATGAAGCGCTATCGCACTTCATCCAAAATACCAGCCATAAAGTTTTCCTCACACGCTCATGAAAACAATGACAATGAAGTTTATTTATTAAGTACCCTGGTTGCTACATGTAATACTTAGAGGTGGAGACACTTGGGGGATAAACAACCTGGACACTTCTTATTTGGCCAATGGTTGTTAACAGGAAATGGTGCACCATGAAAATGTAGTCTCTGAACCTGTGCTGCCACCTACGAGAACATTCCACATTGACTGCTACAGACAAGATCACAGTGTAGGTGCAGCTTGCCACTGAAGTATCAGCCAACAGTGCCTCTGTTGTTGGAAAGCTATTTAGCCACTTTCAGTACACATATTAATTTTTGACTTCACAGATAGTATCCAGCCATGCCACACACCTTGCAATGAGACCAGACACTGGGGGAGAATCACGTTCTTGCAATAAGATCTTTTCCCTCATGTGGTCTGACCCACATGTTAATGAGCGCATGTTGACAACATTGGTGGTGACATTCAGGTGCAAAGGGCATCAGTTATTTGTTACATACAAGATTATTAAGCACAATTTATTGATAAAAGGAGCAAAATTTGACACCATAATTGAACTTCATTGCTGTGCACATGATGGCAATATCTAGCTTCTATCGCAGAAATCCACCCGGTAAGTGTCATATAGTGACATGCAATCAAGGAATCCCTGTGGGTGTCAGAGTCTTCAGTTTTGTTGTTTTATTACCATGTTTACTGCTAGTATTAAGAAGACAAGTTTACCAAGGGAAAAAATTGAGGCAGCAGAAACTGGCAACATAGGCAGGCAGCTTTTTGTTTTTATATAGTTTGCAGAAAGCAGACTTGAAAAATTGATGTGGTGATGCATGAGAAACTCACAATTTGTTTTTTGGCCTTAGTACATAGATGTATAGTGTGGTGTCCAGGTTGTAAATACGTACAGCACATGGCAACTGAAATCAGTTTCAACCCTCTTTTCTAAACTTCTACTGCATTTTGAGTACAACTTTAATACAGAAAATAGCTAATTTACAGTTCTTGAGGAAAATGCAGAATTTTATGCACTTTGGCCCCAAGGGGTTCATTTCAATTTGATTCTTTCTTCCTATGAACATTTCATTGGAATCCAGAGTCAATTAGTCTATCCTTTTAATGGGAACTCACCATTTCTAGTATTTCATTGCGATCTATCTCAGACTCTCTGGATGGTGGGCGTTCTGGTGGTGGTGTAGCCGATCTTTCTTCCTTTAACCATTCTGCTCTCCGCCTACTGTCCTCCTGTAGAGCCTCTCGTCGTAAACGATCTCGCACTGCCAAGACAAAAAATCTTACTTACATTTTACCAGGCATGCACATTGTATGTGTGACAGCTTTGAATCTCAGCCAGCATATATATGACTTGACATACCATGTACCTGGCTGTCAACTGTAAAGGTGGATATGACTGATATATGACATACTGGACTGTAAATTCTAAGTGACCATGGACGTCAGTGATCAAATGGATCTCAATCATTTACTCCTTATATCTTGAATTACAAAACCCTCCAGTCAACCTTTTTCCCATATGAATTTGCTTTTTTCTTTTTTGACTTAGTTAAACACTTGTACACTTGTATAAACACAAAGCTACAGGAGCTGTTTATGAGGTGCCCTGCCAAACACACAATGCTGATGCAGAGTGACTTCACAAATCTGTACATGGACAGCTCATTATGGGAACATGTAGCAACTATAGTGTTCTGTCTAGCCTGGCAAAAATGATTCCATACAGTTGAATGTGTACACAGATAGGAGTCACCCATTACAACATGTACATGTATGTATCCAGTCACTCTGTCAGCTGGGATAAAAATATTTTATACATGGCAATACATACCTTTTTGACTGGCAATCCATGCTTTTGGTGGCGTGTTATCAATGGTAGCTGAAAGAGAGTAATAAACATGATAAAAAAAAATATATGTTTCTCAGGTTAATAGTAATTTAGAGGACAGTAGTCATTTAATTTGCAAACATATCTCTGATTAGTCAAATTTACCTGCAGATCTATATAAAACTAAGCCAAACCAAGGTTCTTGAGTAGACTGTGACAATTCATATAAAATGTAACAAAGTTGCTTTGTTGATCATTTAATATGCTCTTTTGCAGATCAACAAGTGTATTTGTATCTGAAGTAAAAATGAGAATCATATATTAACTTCCCATTCTGCAAAAAAGTATTGAACCTCCACAACAGTATGTTATGAGAATAATCAAACCTGTTGATTTCTTAAGAAGCTATCAAAACGAAGGTATGAAAGTGCTCACTTGAAGAAGGTGATCATAAAATGGAGGTCAACTACAGTTGTTTTGTTTTACTAGGGAATATTTGAGTGGCCATTTTACAGAAGTGGCAACTATGTCATTGTCAAGGGTACACATACATTAGGGATGATCCGATTTCAATATCGAGAAATCTGAAAATAAATTTTCAGACATTTTCATCAAAATTAGATATCACATCAGCAGGGGTAGAAATTAACTCTTTTTTCAAGTTACCCCTGGGCAACCACAGCATTTTTACAGGTTGCCCAAGCCTCAAGAAAGTTGCCCAGTTCCCCACCACATGGGAATTGTATTTGCTAGTTAGCTTGTTAAAAGACACAGATATTTAAAATGTTGCAAATATAAATGAACAAGAGCTATATTTGTCATCACCATAGAAACAGTGTTTCCGCACAAAAAAGTAGATTTCAGGAACTGTGTTTAATGTTCCCACTACTGTTGGAAATGATATGTTCTGCTGAACATAGAAAGTTGCCCCACAGGAAATCAGCTAAGGAAGTAAAGTTGCCTGACACGATGAAAGTTGCATGGGGCACCTAGATACAGGTCTGCTAATTTTGAACCCTGCATCAGTTTTTATCTTAAGTAGTCTTCTGATGTCAAACTCTGAGTTTTCATTTCAGTTTTGAGAAGGCTTTCATCAATGTTGCACTCAGCTCTGTACAAACTACTCTGAATAGTCTACAAATGCTAACCTGTAAACCTGTTTGCATATGTAAATTATTAGTAAAGGTAAACCACAAAAAAAAAAAAAAAAAAACAAGAGGATCATGATCATCCTGTGATCTGCTGATCGAAATATGCTTTTACACTATTGCAACACATGCACTGTAGTCTGTATAGCTTTATACATGTACAGTGGTAGCAAAGTTTGATATATAATTCATTTGAAAAGAGATAGAAAATATTGCAGTGCCACCTGGTGGCCAAAATAAGAACTACATGACCCCAGGTGACTCTATGTGCAATATCAAAGCAAATGGCGAAGTACTTCTTGAGATGAAGAATTTTAATTTTAAAAAATAATAAGAAAAAACTCCTAAAAAAATAGAAAATTTATTGCATCGTCATCTCCTTTGCACACTTAGTAGATGTCCACCTGAGGAACATCCATGTGCAAAATAAAAACATTCCAAGCTCTAATTTTTGAGACAAAGTCAAAAAATGTAAATACCCATACAGTGGAAACACTTACATGTACTATGGTTGCTAAGTTCGATTTCCCATAACTTCGTCAAAGATTAACATATCCACATCAGTTTCGCAAACTTTCATTGTCTAAGGTCAAATTATGTTCTGATAAAATTTTAAGCAATACTGTTCAGCAACTCTGGAGAAGAAGCCATAGCCTTAACACACAAAAATTCATAAAAAAAATGAAAATTGTAGCATCATCTGGTGGCCAAAATAAGTACTTGGTGACCCCAGGTGACCCTATGTGTAATAACCAAGCATTTGGCTATGTAGTTCTTCAGATGAAGAAATTTTTTTTTCAAAAAATCAATTAAAAATTTCATAACAAATAGAAAAATTATTGCATCATCATCTCCTTTGCAAACTCTGTAGAGGTCCACCTGGGGAACACCCCTGCGCAAAATCAAAACATTCCAAGCACCGCTTTTTTAGTAGAAGTCAAAAATGTAAATACAATAGCCGTCCATACTATACAATGGTAACACTTACCCACCGTTGCAAAGTTTGATTTCCCGTAACTTCATCAAAATTAACATATTCATATATTTTTGCAAACATTCATTGTCTAAAGTCAAATTATATTCTGAAAAAATTTTAAGCAATTCTGTGAAGTCGTTCTGCAGAAGAAGTCAAAAATAGTCCTAATACACAAAAAAATTAATTCAACAAGAGGGCTGTGTGAACAGCCCATGCCCAGCTAACCTAGATATTCATCACGCTTGCAGCTCTGTGAGCTTGGGATAGGATCAATGTCACCCATGCACTGAGTAAGTCCAACCTTTATAGAAGAACACGAACATGTGCAACATCAAGGTCCAAGTTCAAGTAGTTCTCAAGTTATCTGGTTATAGTGAAGAATAAAGTTCATGTATGTTGCACTGTGACCCAAGAAACCAGGTCAAGGTCACTCATGTACTGTCTAAGCATGACCTTCAAAGAGAAACATTAACATGTGCAACATCAAGGTCCAAACTCAAAACATATCACAAGTTATCAAATGAACAGTAAATTCCGTGTCAATTGTCCTGTGACATTGGGAGTGAGGTCAAGCTCCAAACATCACTGGAGTATGACCATTTGCACAAAATAGGTAGACACCAATAAAAGGTACATCCCTACCAAGTTTGGTACAAATCTGGCTAAAATTATTTAAGTTATAATCATTACAAGAAATTCCCATGTTAAACTTTCCCATTAAAACTTTTTTTAAAGATTTTCTAAAAAAATCATAAAAAAATTAAAAAATCACTGGAGCATATAACCATTTAAACAAACCTAGTAGAGATCCCCAAGGTACATTGCAACCATGTTTGAAGTAAATCTGACAGACAGTTTCTTCAAAGCATGCCCCTTGACTTGCATAGTAAGCAATAGAAAAGGTTCATTTACCAATAAGCACCCAAATTGAAAAAATCATTAAAAATCAGGAATCAGCAGCAGTGCTACCTTGTGAATATCTTTGTTTGACGCTTTCACAAGGAACAACCGAACATATCCACAAAGTTTCAACTTAATCTGAGAGACGGTTCTGGAGAAGAAGTGACATGTAACGAAAAACACACAAAAATTCATAAAAGAAAAAAAAATGAAAAAAAAATTGCAGCACCACCTGGTGAACAAATTAAGAACTATGAGTCCCTAGGAGTGTTCTTTTGTAATATCAAAGCAATTGGGTAAGCAGTTGCGGAGAAGATTTTGTAAGATCTGTCAAAAAAAAGAACAAAAAAATTCATAAAAAATCCAAAAGTCACTGTAGCGTCACCATTTGAACAAACCTGGTAGAAACTCACCAAAGGCACATTGCCACTAAGTTTAAGTCAATCTGGCTGACGGTTTTGGAGAAGTCGAAAATGTGAATTAGCAATAGAATGCCCATTGACTTACATAGTAATCAATAGGAAAGCTGCATTGACCAATAAGTACCTGAATTGAAAAAATCATTAAAAATCAGGAATCCACAGCAGTGCCACCTAGTGAACAAATTTTTTTGACCCTTCCACATGGAACATACCCACCAAGTTTCAGTTTAATCCAAGAGACGGTTCTGGAGAAAAAGTCAAAAATACCAAAAACACACAAAAACAAATCATTAAAAAATTTAGAAAAAAATCGCATCGCCACCTTGTGTACAAATTCAAAACTAGGGGTCACCAGGAGTGTCTCTGTGCAATATCAAAACAATTGGGTGAGCAGTTTTGGAGAAGATTTTTTTAAGATTTGCCCCGAAAGAAAAAAAAAAAAAAAAAAATTGCCAAAAATCCAAAAATCATTGGAGCTTCACCATTTGAACAAAATTGGTACAGACCCACTCAAGGCACATCCCCGCAAAGTTTGAAGTGAATCTGGCTGACGGTTTTGGAAAAGAAGTTGAAAATGTGAATTGTGGATGCCGGACGTCTCTAGTATGATACACTTATGTAGAAAAACATAACCCACATTCATAAATATCAAACCCAACAATGACAGCAAAGAGATTCCAGAGTTACCAAAGCATCAACATTCATCTTCCAATACGAATGTGAAGAAACAAATGTCACTCCTGACTTAAGACAGGCAGTCACCTAGAAAGGCAACTGGTGGTTTTAAACTGGTCCTCTCAACCTTTTAAACATTCTTCTATCAAATACACTTCTATAGTGTTTCCAATATGCACAGGCCCAACCATTCAAAATCCAAATTTTATTACTTCTGCAAAAAATAAATAAAAAAATAAAAAGAGAATTGGTAGGCCTATCACTATTTTGGTTCTTCTGACTAGTTCGTCTGCTGAGTTTATAGCAAAAGTAGAAAGTAGGCCTATATTTTTTGTGATATCTATGAATCTGGAACACTATATAATTAATAAGTTCAGCGATTGAATCACTGTAAAGTATCAAATGCAAGGAGCAGACTTCTACAAGTCCATCACTATACAATTTAAGTTCTACAGATGAACGTCTCTGGTATGATACACTTATGTAGAAAAACACGACCCATATTCATAAATACAGACAGACAAACTGATGGTCTGTCACAACATAAGCTTAGCTGACTGACAAGTCAGCTGAGCTAAAAATACAAAAAAATTGCAGTGTCACTGGTGGCCAAACCAAAATAAGAACTAACGGACCCCATGTGACTGTATGTGCAATATCAAAGCAATTGGCCAAGTAGTTCTTGAGACGAAGATTTTTTTTTTCAAACTAATTTTAAAATTCATAAAAATAGAATGATCATTGCATCATCATCTCCTTTGCAAACTCAGTAGAGGACCACCTGGGGAATACACATGTGAAAAATCAAAACATTCCATGCAGGGGTTTTATACAAACATTTATACATGCAAAAATTAAATAATTCCAGTATACCACCACAAACAACATTTCAGACAACTTTAGTCTGGCACAATACTGATGAAAGCGATGACACTAAACATTAAACTACATGCGTTAACCATTTTTCCAACAAATATCTGTTGACTGAAGCTTGTTTGCTCCTGAAGCAGTTACATGTTTTACACTGACATCGTGTACATGTACTTACATTTAGCACTGGAAACTTTCCGATAATGTGCAGACATATGATCCATCACCATGTACTGGCTTGTCAGCTTGGCAGATGTTGTGCAGTATGCTGGTAACAGTTACAAAATTATCAAGACAGTAAATAAACTGGGTTATATATATATATAAGCTTTATTTATTGAGGGTGGCTTGGTTAGGGAAATACCTCAGTAAATCCCTAATCTTCCCCAAGGCCCTCAAAGTTCATGGTTACACAAAAGGTGATACAGTCATATTCAAGCATACATACAATAATGCAGTTATAACAATATCAGAGTGCATAGTATATACAGAGCGCATGGTATACATTCATCATTTGGTCATTTGACCCACATTTAACTTTAACTAGGTGATGGGTCCATTTCTCATTATCTTTATGTACTTAGTACATTCTTCTTTGAATTTCTTCAGTGAAGAAGAATTCCTAACACAGCAGGGTAGGGAATTCCAAAACATGGCTCCACTATAGGCAAAAGATGACTTCAAATAATTTGTTTTAGGCTTCACTAGGTAAAGTTTATCATCGGCTGATGATCTTGATTGTCTCTGACATATATCCTTCACATAAACAAACATTTCTTTAAGATAAGAAGGTGCCATATTGTTCATTATTTTATATATTTCTACTCCTTGTTTGTAATGTATTCTTTCCTCAATTGACAACCAGTTTAATTTTGAAAGTAAGTGTCTGTAACTAACCCTACCATGGACCTTCAAAATCTGATATGCTGCAAATTTGTGTAACCGTCTTAACTTAAATAGTGGCTTTTTGTTGCATCCTCCCCATATAGCACTGCAAAAATCAAAATGTGGGAGAACATATGCATTGAAGTATAGTTTTCTTACCTGAAGTGGAAGAAAGTGTTTGATCTTTCTCAGAATACTTATTTTACTAGCAATTTTCTTACAAACAGTGGATACTTGCTTCTCCCAAGTTAAGCATTTGTCAACATGGAGACCAAGTATCTTATCATCTGAAACATTTTCCAAAAGTTCGCCATTTACTTCTACTTGAATATTCTCTTCCTTTACTTCCTTGAATTTTCCCTTTGAAGATAGCAGCATTACTTTACATTTCTTTTCATTTAAGAGCAATCTATTTTGAGTACACCATGTTTTGGCATCATTTATTTTTTCTTGTAACCCTCTTTCAATGGTCCTGACTGACTTCCCAATCACATGAGATGTTGTGTCGTCTGCATACATAAATATATCCTGTACGTGCAATGGAAAATCATTTACATATATTAAAAACAACAGTGGACCCAATATTGATCCTTGAGGGACACCGTATTTAAGATTAAGTGCATCAGATAATTCATTATTTACACAGACTTTTTGATGCCTGTCATTTAAATAAGATGTGAACCAATTTACTGTGCTGGGGGCACAGTGATACAGAGCCAGCTTCTCTAGCAGCCGAGGATGATCAATAACATCAAAAGCCTTTCTGAGGTCCAACATTAAGGTACCAACCAGGTTCCCACTATCAAGTGCTTTTGTCCATTCATCAATCAATTTAGTAAGTCCTGTCTCACAAGAGTGACACTTACAGAAGCCAGATTGACATGTGCAAAATAAGTTAAACTGATCAAAAAAAGTATACAGATGAGAATGTACATGTCTTTCAAGTACTTTTGAGAGAGCACTCAGAACGGATATAGGTCTATAGTTATTAACATCATTATCACTGCCGTCTTTAGGTATTGGTGTGACCCTAGTTGAGTATTGTTAAGTCCATATGTAGTTATGTCTTGGGTGGTTTATGGCCAGCATTATAATCTTCAGACCGTCTGATGGGCAGTTGTTCAGTTAATGGGCAGTTGAAAAATTGCCACAAACCATTTTTGCCTTAAATTCAATGTGCTACCTATGGGGTTTCAGAAATGTACAAATTAGCAAATCTGCCCAGATATTATGGGAAGCTATAAATGTCCAGAAACTGTGGTAAGCTATACCTGGTATGTACTGCCCACTGTCCAGCATGAGGATTATAATTGGCCTGCAGACAATGGGACCTATTCCATTGATTTTTTTTTTTGGGGGGGGGGGGGGCAGTGTATAATTGTCCATAAACCAGACAAGATGGTTTTATATATATATATATATATATATATATATATATATTTGGGGTTTAGGGGTTTCATGCATTGTGAAAGGAATGATGTATGGAATGTTTGTTTCTGGGCTACTCTGCTCCTACGTAAAAAGAACCATGTGCGCATATTTTATCACAGTAGAACCTCCTGTATATGGCCACCCTTTCTCGGGGTTTCTGCCAGAAGTTTTTTGAGACTATGTAAGGGGTCAGCCATTTTTATTAACATGTTCACATTAGTACATAGTGTATGGGGGTGGGGGGAGGGGGAGGGGCCATGATCAATGTACATTTCTAGCTAATTTTGAAAGTGTTTATTAATATTTAGCCAAAAATCAACATTTTTAGAGTAATCTTTTGGGGGAGGGAAGGGGTTACAAGAAACATTACTCTGGATCATGCTGTGTACACTTCAGCTAAAGATACCCGACTTAAAGCCATTTTGTAGGGTGGTTTTTCCCACCATTTATCCTTGCAAGCCTTGGCTGTAGGGGTCAGACTTGACCTGCACTTCAAACAACACCTAGTAACACAACCTAATTGCTATTTTGTAATTAATAAGATAGCACTTTAGTCAATAGATTAGGGGCTCTAGTCAGCTTTATCCAGTAACTTTTCTTATCAAATTTAAACAAAAATATGGTTATCATGTTAATTTTCAGAAAATATTGAATTGACACATTGATCATTAAAATTGGCTGACAGAAAGCGAACTTGTACATCTTTTTTGTACCATGACACAAAGTTGGCTGGACTAGCGGCAGCTGTCCTAGTAATTATGATATCAAGAGAAAGTGACAAACAAGCTGGCTGAGAGTGTGTGCACAGTGATCACTGCCTGCCTTCAAAGAGTATTGGACTTGAGTAGGGAAAAGAGAAATCAGGGTAAAAATCTATTTTCTTGGTAGCTGAGGTGTACACATCATGGTACACTTTTAAAAATATTGATAATTTTGGCTCACTCCCTAGTATTCTGATGTGATGCATATTCTGCTGATGAAAGTGTAATGATAGGGACTTTCTGGCCCATTTTTGGACATAATAGTAGCATTGGGAATAGATCTTGTCCTTATCGAGTAAAGTGTGTCATGGACAAGTAAAACAGCCACCATTTTTCCTACAAATATCTGTATCTCTACATATGGGGTACACTTTAATAGAATGTGTTCAGGCAATCCACACTTTTGTGTGTAAAATTGCAAATTTAAGGCCTTGTGAACTTGTTAACGTTTAAAGAACAACAACCATTTATGTATGCAAAAATTTAAGAATTACAGTATACCATCACCATGATCACAAACAACATTTCAGACAACTTTTGTCTGGCACAATACTGATGAAAGCCAGGATACCAAATTTTACTAACAAAGAAACAGTTACTCATGTGACCAGAATCGTGACCACACAGAGGTGCTGAGCTTTAGCAGCAGAAAGAAATGCAGCTGTACATGTGTTACAAGTTAACACTTTCTGGCAATAGTGTGGACATAACTAGTCTATCTGTGAAAATTTAATTTACCTTTGGGGAGTTCAACTGCTCAACAGACAATACACTACCCAATATATTGACACACATCATACATCTTCAGTACTACAAAGTATCACTGGAAGGATAATATATACATCCCTGACACAGTTTCTTTACTCAGCTAGAAATCTCTCAACTCAAAATAACTATAAATGCATTTGTATTGAACTACATTTCAAACAAATTTTGGTTTTCAAAGTGATTGAAAAACAGGTACTACCTGCATTTTAACCTCTGTCACAAAAGTGGAGCCAATTTAGATAATGTGTTCCTTTGTAAAATTATTTTGTACAGTCACAATTTTTAATATGTCTCATATATGTCATAGGCAATAAGGAATATATAATCCTTTTGTATGGCCATGTTACATGAACATGTTAATAATGTACAAGGGATATGGAACCTTGTTTTTTGAAAGTCATCTACAAGAATGTTTGAACTTCAGCTTGTCAACTTACGGCTGCTTTTCAACCCCAAGTGGCCCTTGAATGGTCCAGGTTGCATTGAATTCTGCTGCTTTGGGGTTGGAGTGCGACTCCCTGTAAAAGTTCAACATTGAAAAATACTTCTTTTACATTGGATTACTTTTCAACTTCCAAACTGATTTCTCATGTCTTCCTAACTATGGAGAACAGCCTTATCATTTTAAGAGATGCACTCATCATAGGGGAAATGCATGGGGAAAAAAAGACAGGAAGGAAGGAAAGAAGGGAGAGAAAGGAATAAAGAAAAAAAAGGAAGGAGGCAAGGAAGGGAGAGAGAGAGAGAGACAGAGGGAGGGAGGGAGGGAGGGAGGGAGGGAGGGAGGGAGGGAGGGAGGGAGGGAGAGAGAGAGAAAGAAAGAAAAGAAAGAAAGAAAGAAAGAAAGAAAGAAAGAAAGAAAGAAAGAAAGAAAGAAAGAAAGAAAGAAACTGATACTGGATGTGGTACAACACCAACAACCAACATTTCATGTGGAAATAACTTGATATAACCATGATCAGTGGCAATGAAGATCTGAAAACAGTTTCAAAGCTATACTCAGCATGACAAATGGGGAATAAAATAAACAAATGCACCAGGCTGAGGGAACACTTTGGCCTGTCTTGAAACACACAGCTAGTCTTTAGAATCACTCCCTGTTGATTTCAAAATAGAACTCAATACAGCTGTCTTAAAAATTAAAAGTACTGTGGAGTGTGCTTCTATTATGGTGTATTTCAATTTTTTTTTATAGTAAGTAGTACAATATATATTTGCATCATTGTAAAGAAAAATTGGCATGAATATACCTCACCACTTTAGCTGATGGCGTACACCCCTCTTGAGATCTGACAAGCACATTTAGCAGAACTGGGAACAAATGTGGGGAATATCCCTTACCATGTGCTTTGTATTATCAGTTAAGTTTATTCTGTGCATATGGTATTCAAACTTGCAAATATTTAATACACATTACCATGATTGGCCTATGCTTAGCTAAACTGTATAACTCAATGGAAAATGAGACTAAACTTAAACTAAGGCAACCTTTAGAAGCTAAATGTTGTAAGCTGAAACAATATAAAAATTAAGATAAATAATATGAAAATAAATATACAAGTACACTCAAAAAGTCAATTTTCACACACAAAATTAATCATTAGTTAGTGGGTGGAAACAAATACTTATAGAACATAAATTTGTCCCCATACTTGGGGGGGGGGGCAGGAATATTCATAGGTGAGAACGAATATTTGTTTCTTATAGGGAACATATATTTGCCAAATATTTGTTCCTAGTGGAACAAATATTCCCTGACACTGATATCAAAGTGATTGCACTTTCAGGGCAGAAAAGATTATCTTGATATTAAAAGTCTAACTGCACATCAAAGGAAATGATTTGCTCTCAAAGTTTTCCAGAACTTGTGCTCTTCATGGAATTTTCCCATCCTGATTGTCTATATACACCTTTCCTACTCAGAATTAACACATCGGATTAATTTTTACAGGCAGACAATGACAGCAGTAAGAATGTCTTTATGGTCTGCTTGGGAACAGCATTATGAATTCAGATTCTTCTGATACTTGAAGAGTTTAACTGCTGGATATAAAACAGTATCCTTGTGAACAGGGGCCATGGTTGGTGGAAAGGGCAGGAGTGTTCTACTTTCGCTAGCTCTGGCCTCCCCCTTTGCCTCCAATATCATCCATTAGAGTCCACATTAGCCATCTTTATTATTCATTTTCAATAATGCCAAGACTTTTATCTTCATTATTACATTCAAATAACTGAATGGTATTTGCCTACACTTTCCCCCCAAGTTATGATGACCCCCCTCCCCCCCATGCTTAAACATTACAGTACATGTATTGTTGAATATGCCAAGTGTAAATACACCTCATGTCATGGACATTTGTTCGCCCATGAAGGAAGAGTGAGCTCTATCCCACTTCTAAAAAATGACTAGGGTTTCCTCTGTTTATCGGACTAATCACCTGCTTGCTTTACTAATCACTTATAACCATGAACCTTGAGGCATGAAGTAGCCATGGACACAACTGTAAGCCATATTCTGCCACTGGGATGTAATGCAGAGCCTCCAAGCTAGCACATATGTTAAAAGTGGGAAATCTCTCTCCTGTAGGTACTGAAAAGCAGGAGGGCCAAAGGCACGAAGCATAGCTAGGGGGATCTTGGGGCCTGCTCTGCCAGGAAAAATTTGACATTTGCACCTTCATTTCCTAAAAAGCAGCAGAGCGGGTAGACTTTGTGAAAAAAAAGTACAGAAAAGTGGGAAATCTCCCACCAAGGTTGGAGACTCTGGAAATGTAATCATGTTTATGGTAAAAACAAAAATAGTGCCATTTTTGACTGAAAAAAAGACAAACTCCCAATGATTGATTTAGATCATGTTTACCGTGACCTGCAACACGAAGGCTGTTGCCCAAAACGCAAAAGACATTGATCAGGATTCAGGAGTGTGAACAACTGTATGTGTCCATGATTCACCTCCACAACCAAACACATTACATGCCAAAAGGCTGAGCCCAACGACCAAGATTGACTCTGCAAGGACAGACTGTGACATGCATACACATGACATGGGCTCACCCAGCTTCTCTGTAGACTGGTCACTTAAAATTTGTGGTTATGGCACACCTGTGATTGTGGCCTTTCCTGGACCTGTACGAACACTAATAACAGAATAGGCTGAACGGTGAACCCTACCATGTAAAAGGCTGTTTAAGCTTCCTACCTCCTGCTAATGAGAAAGCTGCTTCCATATCTATATTATCGAAATCCGTTAACCAAGTTCAATGCTCTCTCTAAAATTTATGGGATACTTCATGTGGCCACAAGTTGTTGTAACTTGTGGCACAACGTACTGTAAATTGAGAAAATTTACAACCAACGCCGCCATGTTTGGAATGGAAGTGCCCGCCCGAGTTTCTGGCAAAAATGTGCCACACATTTCTTGGTAACTTGGAAGACCACTGCATCAGGAAAAGTTCCGAAATTTAGATTGATGGATACCTTGTTTCTTTGTCTTTCCAGCCATTGTCATCTGGGGCCTGTACGGCTGATGCCGCTAGCTACCGTGCCTCTCCTGTGAGTACCTACGCAAAAATTTCATTTGTACGCCGCCATGTTTGTTACTACCAACAACATTGATATGGACTCCCTCGTGTGCAGCCAGTATTGGACTCATACGGCATTTCGCGTGGTGTCACAACTTGTGTCCAAACATTTGATCACTGGGTGGCATCATGGTGCTAATTGGAGTCTGCATCAAGAAAAAACTTATATTTTCTAGAACAAAGTCGTGTTTAGTGCTATTCCTGACCATTTTAAATTGGTAACCTTTACGTTCTTCTGTCAGATGTTGCTTCAGGCCTATTGCACAAAGAAAGAGGAGCAACAATGTTGCGCCTTCCGTGTTGTTGTGACCTCTGACCCAAATTAAAAAAAAAAAAAAAAATGGCACACTCAAATTAATCTCTCTGTGCTCCATATCCAATGCCACAGACCAGAAACTGCAACTGACGAACAGACCGTGAGTACATGTTATGTCTATACTGATTGGAATTTCTTGTTTATCTATGCTTTTCAATACCCTATCAACTAGTTCAACGGAAACCAACTCTGTAGAATGCAGTTCTCTAAACCCATACTGATGGTTGTGGTATAAATTATGTGTTTTGGAGTAATAATTCAGTTGATTAAACATAACTTTTTCGAAGATTTTTGAAAAGCTTGGTAAGAAGGAAATAGGTCTGTAGTTGTCAAAAAGGTCCGAATCACCATTTTTGTGTAGGGGTATGACTTTAGCTATTTTCAAATTGCCTGGAAAAACCCCTGTGGCAATAGACTGGTTGAGTATAATAGTTATAGTACCGCTGATTTAGTTTTTTATGCTTTTCAATAGTTTCATAGAAATACCGTCATGACCACAACTTGTTTTTGGTTTTAATGAGTCAATGGTTTTAATTACAGTGCCTGCTGTAACTGGTATTTATGAAAAATTGCGCATACAGGGAGTGCTCTTGGAACTGATTGCTATTTAGGGGATTTACTTTTGTAGCAAGTTTGGGACCTATCTCAGAGAAAAATTTCTTAAACTGATTAGCAACTGTTTGTTTACTAGAGATTTTTTCATCATCTACCTTAAAGACATCAGGAAAATTTGACTTCTTTTTGGTTTTATTCAGTACTTCTTTAAAAAAAGTTCCATGTATCTTTAATGTTTCCTTTACATCTAGTGAAACAGCAGATGTTATAAGTTTTCTTAGTTTGTTTAATGTTATTTTTAAGAATATTGTTGTAAGTGTTTAAGTTAATTTTATGCTGATTATATTCTTCTGTATCAACAGGGATCTTTTTTAATTCTCTATACATCCTGTCCCTGTTTGCTGTTGATATTATAATGCCCTGAGTAATCCAACTAGATTTTTTAAGGCTCATGTTCGGTAAATTTTACCATCTTGGAGGGGAAGTTATTTTCCATAGCTTTTTTACATACGCTTTCAAATGAATTATAGTTTTCCGTTGCATTTGAAGTATGATTTTTGTCTATTTTATTTAATAGGTGAGATGCTCTTATTTCTTGACAGAAATTATTAGAAGTTTCTGGCTTAGTGGTTCTGATTTGAACATATTTAGGATTTGAACAAAAAACTTTACCACAATCAAAAGATATGAAATATGGAAAATGATCTAATATGTTTGATGTCAGAAAACCTGTAAAAGGAGAGTGTTTAAAGTTTGTTAACTTCAGAAGAAAATTGTCAATCAAAGCGCCGCCTGGTTGAGATAATCTAGTAGGTAATGGTATCTGTGAGAAGAAACTAAGTGAAGTGATTGTGTCAGAATAGATGTTTACAATATTTTTTTCATTTATTTTAAGTAAATCTATGTTGAAATCCCGTGCTATTATTGCTGGACTATTTCTGTTACTCAGCAATTGAAGTATTGGAGTGAATTCGTTTATGAAACAGTTATAATTGTCGATTATGTCTCTCGGAGGTCCATACACATTACCAATGACAATCTTTTTTGTACGGAATTACTTTCAATTTCGATAAACTGTCCTTTCCATATGTCTGACAGTTGGTATATTAGTAGGCTTTTGACACATTGGACCACAGGGTATTAATGCATAAATTACAGTACTGTGGTGTAACTGGCGTTGCACTGGATTTACTTGAAAATTATTTAACAAATCGTAAGCAATATGTAGAAATAGGTAATACGAAATCAGATCCATTAAACATTTCTACTGGAGTACCTCAGGGCTCTATCTTAGGCCCTGTACTGTTCATTATTCATACAAATGATTTACCATCTGCATTTATCCCTTTTAAGCCTCTGATATATGCAGATGACACTACTTTAGTCAGTACTCTGCAAGCTCTACTTAAGTCTGATATCAGCCATGGGTTAACTTTAAATATAAATGAAGAATTACATAAAATATATGCATGGATGAAGTTAAACAAGTTATCTTTAAATGAAAATAAAACCAAATTTATGATTTTCCACGATCCACAAAGACAAGTAACAATCCATGAAATACAAATAAACAACGTAACAATTGAATGTGATAATGACTTCAATTTCTTAGGAATACAAATTGACATCCACCTAAATTGGAACAGCCACATTGACAAAATCTCATTGAAAATATCAAAATTAATTGGCATTATGTACAGACTTAAAGAATATTTTTCTAGCAACATATTAAAAATAATGTGTAATTCATTAGTATTACCACACTTAAACTATGGCGTATTGCTTTGGGGACATAAAAACTCCCGAATTGCTGTGCTTAAAAAAAGTGCATAAACCATAGCAAGTTTAACGCTCACACAGAACCAATCTTTAAACGACTGAACCTATTTAAAATGAATGATATTTTTCTACATCAGCAACTGAAGTTCTACTTTTAGTATATTGACAACCAATTAATTACCAGAGTACTTTAAATCATTTAATATGAGACTAGTATCTAATGTCCATGATCATAATACGAGAAACAGAATTGCTACTTTTACAGAAAGAACTAATCTAAAGAAATAATGTGGGTTTTTTTTACTGCTTACAAAGTAATACAAACTTTCTTTTTATCTCAATAAAAGTAGCATTGTAAATCAATTTGGGTATTAAGGTGGTTCCCATGATAGCGGTTGTTTCATGGCATGAATGGGTGTCTCCTGACTACGATATGTTACAAATGTGTATTCTACACAGAATAATGGTCAAATAAAGGTTTTCTGAGTCTGAGTCTATATTTTATGTTCGGGACGAGCGGAACTCCAACCTACAACCTTTGGCACAAGTCGCCTAGCTGCAATGGGAAACGCACATATCCACTCGACCAAATCCCCATTCTCATGAAAGAATGGTTCAATGGAGGTAGTTGTTTGTGAGTGCAATATCAACACGGTTATGCAGAATAAGTACTGAGTCGGCATTTATTTCCAGAATCGGGGACTTAAATCCATCAGCATTAAGGAAATGCCGTAAATATATATTTCATGTTGGGAACGAGCGGTACTCGAACCTACAACCTTTGGCACCAGTCGCCTAGCTGAAGTGGGAAACGCACAAATCCACTCGGCCAAATCCCCATTCTCAAAAGCAGAATGGTCCAATGGAGGTAGTTATATGCGAGTACCATAATATTTATTAAACTATGTAAATACAGATTTCTTTTCCCTCATTTTTTTGTTAATTTTTATAATTTTGTTTGTTTGTTTGTTTGTTTTGCTTTTTTTGTTGTTGTTGCGGTTGTTTTTTGTTTTTTTTCCCCGAAAATAAATTCTGCTCAAATGTATTTCGCTTCTCACCCCATTATGTTCCAAAATTTAAGTGTGTGTTGACACACACACTTTTCTGTTTTTCCAAAAATTCTTTCTTTCTTTCTTTCTTTCTTTCTTTCTTTCTTTCTTTCTTTCTTTCTTTCTTTCTTCGTCTCTCTCCCTCTATTTATTTATTTATTTATTTATTTATTTATTTATTTATTTATTTATTTATTTATTTATTTATTTATTTATTTATTCATTTATGTCTGGGTGCCAACCCAGACATATTGTTCTCTCTTTCTTTCTTTCTTTCTTTCTTTCTTTCTTTCTTCCTTTCTTTCTTCGTCTCTCTCCCTCTATTTATTTATTTATTTATTTATTTATGTCTGGGTGCCAACCCAGACATATTGTTCTCTCTTTCTTTCTTTCTTTCTTTCTTTCTTTCTTTCTTTCTTTCTTTCTGTCTTTCTTTCTTCCTTTCTTTCTTCGTCTCTCTCTCTCTATTTATTTATTTATTTATTTATTTATGTCTGGGTGCCAACCCAGACATATTGGTCTTTCTTTCTTTCTTTCTTTCTTTCTTTCTTTCTTTCTTTCTTTCTTTCTTTCTTTCTTTATTCATTTTCTTTTTTTCGTTCTTTCCTTTTTTCTTTCTTTCTTTCTTTCTTTCTTTCTTTCTTTCTTTCCATGGCACCTAAATTTGTCTGGAGTTTTTCTCAGACACTATTATTCCCAAAACTACCAAAATTGCCATAATGACTGACCTACCGATGAAATTTTGCAAATTTGGTTTGGAATAGTCATGATGTATGAAATTAATCAAATGAGGGGCAATTAAAGTTTTAAAAGCTCTAAATCTTCAAGAATATTACAGATAGACACAAAGTTCTTGCTTACACCTGTAGGTTTGAGACAACTGGCAAATCCAATAGAATGCAAACAAAAGTTGGGGAATTTTAAAGTATGCTAAATTCACCAAATTTCTGCACAATCCACACATGCAGGCCTTCAACTGCCTGGTGACCTATTGCTTGACATCCATGGTGCTAGGCAACCATTTTGTATTCATAATTAATTAGCTTGAACCTGTCTCATAGGCAGCATTCCATCTATGCATGCTAGGTGTATGGTGTGCAAGGTTTGGGTCTTGGGCAAATAGGAGAGTGGGGGTGGGGGTGGGCTGGGGAATTCCCAACAACTATGTTGTGAGGTTATGAATAAAATACAGAGAATCTTTCTGTTCATGCAAGAACAAGTCTGCTCCATGCTGCCATATATACCAGACAGGCTATAGTTCCCACTAGTGCTGCACAGAGATGTAGGTACACTATAACTGAGATTGGTATCCTAGCTGGTCTGTTTTTGCCTGAGGCTATGTCAGTCTGCTTTGCTTATCAGTCCCAAGGGAACACAGACTGGGACTTCTAGGTAGAACAATCCTGAGTGCACCCTCTGTGAAAAATAGACTACTTGGCCAGACCCCTTCAAAGTGTGGTCTTCCAGTCCTCTATGATTGTTTTCACAACTTTTTTAATTTTGAAACAGTGTGGATTTGTGTCATCTCAGTGGACACTTTCATGTCTTTGTTTTCTTGTAACCAGTGAGATGAAGCCTGTTCTTGAGATTTAAAGGGGAACAGCAGTGAAAGTTTTTACTTTTTTTAGTCATTAATGGTCATTTTAGGTGTTCATGTGACAAATTTTCAACATTTTTTCTCAAACAGGTATTTAGTTAGAGCTATTTTATATTTCCAGTAGGTGTTCTGATGTGTGATGTCACCTGGGCTACCCTCCATATATAATACACAAACCTTGAGGGACACCAAGCTGAGATACACAACATTAGCAGGCATATCATAATGACTTGTGTACTCTGTTAATCACCCCCTTTGATCTTATCAGTGTGGTATATTAGTTGACACCTGCTTCAGTAGTTGATTACACAACCTCAGGAGCTGTTAGCTTGTGTGTATTGATTTCTGCATTTTTCTTTCCTTATTAATCCTTATTAAATGAGTAAATATCTCAGTTTAGTGAATTTGATTATATCTATACACACTGCTTCATCTGTAGTAAAAGTGGAATATGTGTACTTGGTCAGGTTTCCATGTTTTTGTCAAAGTTTTACTCGGCTGTCATTGCATTAGCTGTAGCAGTTAGTCCAGATGACATCACAACCCCTCATTTACATATCTAAGAAAACTTGATATCTGCTTATCCAGTTGCGAATAAAGTTTGCATTTTCTGATATTGGTTCACATTTATTTTATGAAACAACTCAAAAATTGTAAATTATCACCGCAGTACCCCTTTAAGAGATAACTTTCTTTTCTTTCATGAGATAAACCATGTAAGGTTTTCAAACACGTATGGAACTATGGTTATCTACAAACATTATTGTTTAAATTTCCAAGCTCAAGATTTAAATCTTTACATCGTATATTGTAAAGGATGTTTTGGCATAAAAAGTGATATTGTTCAAGGATGCAAACAAGTTAGGCTAATCTAGCGCTGTTCTTGATTTCCCCAACAAAATCGCTGTTCTTGTTTTCTCTCCTGTATTGGCAAGCATCAGTTCTCCACAATTTGTGTTTAGTTGCATTTCTGCTGTTATACAATTTGATCTGTTTTGCATCATGGACCAATTGGAGCATAACTACGCACGCGCCTCTGTACTCCAATTCTTGCATGAAATTATCATGATTATGGTCTACAAAGTAGGTGTCAGCACGTATGGTGAGAGGCATGGTTATACATGAAATGTGCGTGTAATATTAACATACATTCATGACCCACTGCGTACCATTATTGACATCACTCTGTTAATTACTGGCTTTGGATACCTCGCATGCCACTGATCGCTGTACTTATGTCATGTCGCTTGAACCAAATGAAATATCAGTGCGGTGCGGACATACTTTCAAGTTCACTTACTGTACATGTTTTAACTCTCCCGTGTTTCTACGCGTGTGTGCTTATATGCTTTGGAGTGAAATCGTTACATCCTATTTTACGCGTTTTGTGCCGAGCTAAATATTTGTAACTATAGCGATGGTAATGGGTGAAGAAGTTCAACTTCAATTGTTCTGTGCGCTTTAATCTATTTTTGAATCAACATTTAAATATTATGGCATCCAACAAGAAATTTATCACTTTCTTTGCCAGTTTTGGCCAATACACTTTAATAGGGAACCTAGTCCAGTATGGTGTGTGACCACATGTGGTTAGGACTGTTGGTCTATGGATTGGTCATAACCGCGACTTGTTGTCCTTCATATGCCGGTTTCTTTATGCATATATCAAAAGCTGATGAGTCAAATTTGCTCTCGCTTGAACTCTTTGTATCGTCTAGTGGTAAATATGTTGACATGAACATTAGTGTGAGTGATGGCTACGACGTACAGAAGTGAATTCTTGCATACATTGTTTTTATGTGTGTAAATGAATGTACATGTATCAGATGGAAAAGATTAAACAGAAAGTGAATCGTATGAAGGGAATGATAAAAGCTACGACACGGAAAAGTTTCAACAGAGCGTATACAGCAAGAGTATCATGGGATATGGTTGCAAAACCAGGAATGATATATGGCTCGGATGTGATTTCAACAACTGAGGGAGATATCCAGGGAATGGAGAAAGCACAGAATGGGATGAGGAAATGGATACTGGGAGCATCTCCATGTACAGCAGCAGAAGCAGTCCTACGAGAGTTGAGAAGGAATAAAATAACAGACAGGATTGCCAAAGCAAAGGTAAAGTGCTGGGGGTATCTACAAGCAGTAAGTGAAGACAGGTGGTGCAGGAAAATTTACAGTGAGGTGGTCAGTTATATATGGTCAAGCAATTAGGAAACAGGGCGATAAATACAGGGCACCACCCCGTTACCTAATTGCTTCCATGAGATATATTTAAACCAATGAGGTAGCCAAGGAACAAACAAGATGGGTCAAAGACATAGATAAGTTAGCATAGAGACATGAATTGAAATGATATGATGAGGTTGATGATTGGAAAGTATATATTGGTAAGACTGTTACAGGGTCCCTGTTACAGAGGGCTGGAACAGAGGAGTCAGGGAAAAGAGTACACTAAAAGTGTACAAGGTATAGGAAAAGAAAAAGAAAAGTGTGTGTTGGGATGGGGGGGGGGGGAAGGGATCCAGGCTTCTCTTTCCAAGTAGGACAGGAGTAATCAGTCTAGAAAAGAGACGCCAGAAGTGGACAACAGCTATGGAAAATATAAGGTGTGTAGACAGGAGGCAGAGGAGACAGAGGATCATTGGCTGCTATGGTGTGATGCATACAGAGAGATAAAGAAATTTTTTTTTCAGAAAGTGGCACAGGGAAGATTTTAATTACAGGGGTTTAGAAGAGTTTCGGTGTTTAGAGAAGAAGAACGTGTAGCAGGGATTTAGGTTTGGAGTGTGGCTTTCTGGGAGGCAGGAAAGGTACTAAAAGTGTACAGGACTACCTGGTAGGATGCTGGGAGAAAAGAAATGAAATGATAGAGTTGGACAACAACAATTCGAGGGTACAGGGAGGAAAGGGAATGGTGTTACCCCTTAAAAGGGCTCCCATGGGGTCTTCCATGGGAAATACCTGAGCCTTAGAGGCGCGGCGATAGGAGGGAAAGTTTGTTAACTTTGTTTTCTTTTTCTAAGGGGGAAGAAAGTACAATCGATGAGTGTTGGGGGATATATCCAGGACTAGGGGCCCACCACGGCTGTCAGAGAGTGTGTGGCGGATCCTTTGCCTTGGTTCTGGTCCTGGAAATCACGGCAGCACAAGCTGATGAGTACTAGTATTACCATAGTTTTCTCCACCTCATCTCTCTTTAGTTTTTTGTTTTTCTAGGCCACCCGTGTCACACAAGACCGCAGCAGAAAAGTGGAGAGCATCAGAAGTATTATTATCTTGAATTCTGATATTTTGCCGCCCATCTCTACGTCTGACCACCCCGTTGTACTTGTACGCTCTCTACTTCTAGAACATCGGATAGACCGCCCCTTCAAAAGTAAAATCTGGGATTGCAGGAGAGCCGATTTTGAAAACTTGAATAATGCTGCCCTTAATGCTCCATTTGACACAGGTTCAACAACAATTTGGTGACATAAATGATATGGTTTTTTACTGGACAAATCTCTTTACTGATCTCTGCATCCCTTCATGTGATGTACTCTTCAGACCGAAAGATGGGTCACCTATAAATGGTCACTTAGACATAGGGATCGCGCATGGAGACGTTTCAAGAGTCACAGCAGCAAAATGCTACCGTTAACACTCTCTGATACTCTTAACCTGGAACGACCTTACACCTTTCACGAGCGCAAACGTAACGTAGCTGTTGATGTCCTTCGCTGCTCAATGAAATCAAACTTTTCCAAAATTCGCAATGAATTTGATTCTAAAGATATAAACCCCAAGAAACGGTGGAACCTCCGTAAAAGTTTACTAGGCTCCAAGTTTCGCCAATCCATACCTTCCCTTCTTGAAAATGATTATTTCCAGTATATTTTGGACAAATGTGAAATTTTCAACAAGTATTTTCCCAACCAATGTAAATTTATGTCATGAAAATAATAATCATATGCCATTGCCTGAGTTCCTCTATAGAACTTTTTTCAACTTGATGAAATTAGTGTGAAAAAAAAAGTCTTACAATCATAAAGGACTACTTCTGCAACGGGTCTTGATGGAATTGGAAATATGATTTTAAAGAATAGCGGCTGCATCTGGTATGTGCCTCTCTCTCTCTCTCTCTCTCTCTCTCTCTTACTAAACTTTTTGACTATTCCTTTCTACTTCGTACTTTCGTGATTCTTGGAAAAAGTGTAATGTATGTCCTGTGTTCTAAAAGAACGACAAGCTGATAAAGAGCTATTATAGACCCATTTCGTTGCTCTACAATGTTTCTTAAGTCTTTGAACGCCTACTTTATGATGTTTTGTATCAGCATTTTATGAGTCATGAACTATTGACTTTAAAAAAAAATGGTTTCGGTCAAATGATTCAACAATAAATCAGCTTCACAAAATCCTACAGACATTAACAATGGTCTTGAACTACAAAAGGAAGCCAGAATGCATGGTCTTTCTCGATATTAGCGAAGCGTTCGACCGCGTATGGCACGATGGTCCTCTTTTCAAATTAACGCAGCTTATATCGAGGGGGCTCTCCTGAAACTCGTTCAAAGCTATCTTTCCAGTCATCATCAATGTGTAACGATCGGAGTTCAAACATCGTCCATGCTTCCCGTTGAGGTAGGGGTGCCCTAGGGCTCTATCCCGGGGCTCTTGCTGTTCCTGGTCTTCGTTAAATGATATTACTGATGGCATCTATTGTGACGTAAAACTGTTCGCTGATGACACCAGCATACTGGGGATCCTATTTGAACCTTACGTAGCTGATAGGCGCCTAAATACTGATCTTGGTAGGATCTTTCTTTGGGACAAACAGGGAAAGTTACCTTTAATGCAACTAAGTTTTCAGCTCTTTTGTTTTCGGCTAAAAACAGAACAAACCGGATCACCCACCTCTTTTTCTTGGCAAAACTATGATCCCAGAAAATATGAACCATACTCATCGAAGTGTTACCATTTTCCATAACTTGAAATGGAATGCTTATATTATTAGAATCATTGACAAAGCGATGAATTGCCTAACTTTATTTTTCAGACTTAAATATAAATTATTGCGTAAGACTGTAGTTCTAAAGACTTTATAAAGCCATGGTACTTCCTATCCTGGAATATGCATGCGTCACATTTGATGTCCAACCGGTTTGGTAATTCTTTCCTTCCCTCTTCTATATTAAACTTTGGAACGACTTTCCGGACGATATAAAGCAGTCTACTTCGCTTAGTCAATGTAAATCTTAACTGAAAAGTGCTCTTTTATCCGTTGATCCTGTACCAGGTCACTATTTGCATGGCAAAAAACTTCCTAATGTTATCCATGCAGAACTGCGTTTGGATTTTTGCCGACTCAACTCTCATCTTCACAGATTCAATGTTGTCCCGTTTGCATCATGTAAGTGCTCACATCCTAATGAGAGAACACACCACTTTTTTTCTTGAATGTCCTCTCTTTTCCTACCATAGAATATCTTTATTGGAAAAGGTATGTAATATCCTGTCACCGGCAGTCAATCCAAACCTTGTTGTTCATGTAGCAGGTGACACATTACTTACTTATCTTACACATGGTAATGACAATCTTTCGGCTGGGGAAAATCTTTAATGCTGGTAAAACATTCTTTACAGACACAAGACGGTTTATATTTTGAGTTAGTACGAGATGACTATCTTGTTTATATATTGATTGATTTGTCCTCAGAAAAGTTTTGTCCTGTGTGTTTTGTACATATGATTGTGCGTCTCTCTGTGTCTGGACTGGAGAGCCATTCACTTGGTACCTATGTACTATTTGGTTATCCAGATGAAATAAATATGTTTAAACTAACATGATAATAAATATAATTTCAGCTTTCTGTGCTAATTGACCCTCACGAAAATAAGTTGCAGCATAAATGACAAAATATTTAATAATTGAATTATACAGATGAAAAAATACCTGTTTGCTTCATCTGCAGCAGGATGACAGAAAATTTGATTAATGTGCGGAAGTAACAGATAAACTATCATCTGTTTATAAAAAGACCGTTTTTCTTTTTTGTGAAAGTGCATTCAACCCCACAAGTGAAAATTGAAACAGGTACTCAACTTGCATTTGGATAAACAAACAACTGATGATGTAAATGGTTCTAAATATTTAGGTTGTATAACGTAAAATGATCTGTCTGACGATGGAAATGTACAGAAACAGATCAAGCCTATGTTTTGTTTCCAATTTATTAAATTTATAGGCACATTATAACATTATCTTTGTATTATGTAACTATATATACTGTACTGAACACTCATCAATATATTACATTTATTGTCCAAACAAAAGATGACTATGTATATATATATATATATATATATATATATATATATATATATATATATATATATATATATATATATATATATATATATATATAAAGCGAGGAGAGTCACAATTGACATTGTATAATCTGAGGTTTTTAAGCACTAGACTTCCTATCACTCACGCCAGTGGAGGCATGCATGATCGGCATGTATGGCCCATGTGCTGAAACTGATATTTTCGATTGTTACTTTTGCCAGAAAAAAAAAACACTGATCAGACAATCACGTGGTGTCATAGCACTTGGGTCATCCTCCATTTAGTGGTCTAAATAGGAATTTACTGGTTTGGTCCCGATCAAGCAACTAATGAACTGATGTGATTGGGTGGAAGTAGTGGGCCGGTTAGCTGCTTATTTCTGGAAGGAAATGGAAAGTGACTCGCCTCTACCATAAAAACAACTGAAACCTGTCAGCTGGCAGACCAGTCAATATCTGCATGTGGGTAATGATACAGTTTTAATAAACTTATCACCACTCACATGCCAGCTTATTGATTTGTCTCTAATTCCTGCTTGCTGGAATATTAATCTATAATAATTGAAACTAACTCGAATAAATAATCTGAGTAATTAAGGACTGGTGATCATATCATGTGAACATGTACTTCTCAGTAAAATCAAGCTGTGAGATGGCTTACTCTAAATTCTAAATTCGTGTTGGTGATCTGTTTTCTATTCCCCCAAATTAAGGATATCTTACGGGTCACAACATATGGTGGAGATGGATAGTTTATCAGTTATCCTTATATTACTGTTAATTACTAGTAGCAAAAACGTAGTAACAATATGACAGAGCTGATATGTTGTTAAAAAAGTTAACTAACTTCACAGATGAACTTAAGAAACAATTGTTCTGTTCCTGTCCAGGAAACTAAAATGGAAGCTGGTGAGTGGAATTACAGCAAACAACAAATAAGTTGGATACAGTAACCCTCTTTGAATTTTCTTTTAGTTCCCTTGGTTTGGAAATGTGCGAGAACAATTTGTAAATCCATGGAAAATGGATGTATGACTGAAATGTGTGTGTGGGGGGGGGGAGGGGGGTATTTTCTTTTTTGAATAGGTCGATCATGACCTGTACATTGGGGGAGGAAGGTCACTCATAAATATCACATGAACATTTTCAGGTCATGTAACCAAGTTTGAACAGGGTAATCAAGATATGTTCAGCCTTAAAAACAATAATGGGGGACAACGTAAGCATCTTCGTATTGTGATGTATATTGGCATTTGACTTTGATCTTGAACTCATAGAAGTGACATGTAAATTAGGAAAGATGATGATCTTTCTTTTAAAAAATGTTTAAAATCCCACTGAACTTGGAACGAAATTTAATTTACGGCCAAGGTCAAGATTTCAAACCAAATAACCATGGTATTGACCCCCACATATACGTCGCATGCATAAATAAAAGGTGTTTGGAGTTATTTCTATTGAATAAAATCTTCGACTCAGATCCATCAGATAGAAACTGGGAGTCACAAGTTTTTTTAGCATATATTTTTAACTACACCTGTGCGTAAAAATCTGGAATCAGCTCATGTGACGCAAAATATATGAAGTTTGGTGAAAATCTTAAGTAAATTCAGCCAGCCCTCATTTTTTAATAATAATCCTCATCTTCCCATCATAAATTGTGATTATCCGATCCCTTTTAATTTCAAAACTAACATTTCATTTCGAAAAATTCCAAAATGTGCCTACAGTTTTAATCAACTTTAATAACCTGAACATTTTAAGAAAGTTCGGCATTTCTTCCTATTTTGGCCAAATGGCCAGAGAACATACTACTCATAATTAAACAGAGAAATTGAAACAAGTCAGCACACATTTAAAATCTCTCTCTCTTTCTCTCTCTCTCTCTCTCTCTCTCTCTCTCTCTCTCTCTCTCTCTCTCTCTCTCTCCCTCTCTCTCTCCCTCCCCCTCTCTCTCTAATCTCACGGTAACAGTCTTATATATTATGCTTGAAAACTTGTGCAAATATTGCAGATCACCTACACGTTTTATCAATTGCCACAACAAGACAACAATATGTACAGGGTGGTTCAAAATGACCAACATCTAAATTTCGGCTTTACTCAGTTTCCCCTTTTTGTTGTTTTTGTAAAACTTTGGAATGATCTTTTTTGTTCACAATCCCCAAAATGTCAGCATCGTCACGATGTAGAAAATCATAGAGCAGCATCTTGTCCCCACTCACTTTATGAAAACTGATGGCGTGTGGACTAATCCGCCTCCCCTGCAACATAAAGAACGAACGATTTGAAGGTATATCAAAATGCATAAACATATTTGGGGGTGGGTAGGATGAAGCTACAGGATCAAAATAGCAAATGTAAGACAGCTTTAACACAATTTTAAAATGCATGATGAGTAATTCGGGTGAATCTACCGAGCATATTCCGTGACCTTGTTGCGTAACGGATCTGGATTTTTCATTAAAGATAACGAAGAACAGGAATGTTCCAATAAAGGGTCGTGGTGTGTGTATTCAAACCTATGATTTTTTTGTTTATCCTACGAAATCAACTATCTTGCAAAAGCACTATTTTCTCATGTAATACTTTCTCTGTTTGTTTCTGTTACTGTCTACCACCAACATCCATTCTCTCGTGCTTTTTTTTCTGTAACTTACAGATAGACAACGGAATTTTCACACATGTTAATCTTAACGTAATCCGACAACAAATGTTTGGAAGACAGAGCAAATCAGCCGAAATAATAATCATTCTGGTCCTCGCGGGTACTTTAATATTGGAAACTGTTTCGGGGCATTAACTTCCGGAAATATATCGCTTATAAAGGTCGACCCTTGTAAATTTTGTACGTGAACCTAGTGTGGAAAGTAATAAGTACACCTATGTATACAGGTTCTTGTTTGTCAATGCAAAATCATTCAAATAAATATTTACTCTATATGTGTGATATTTACAGTTTCAATTAATAATATTGGTAGAGAAGTTCAATTTTGGTTTCTGTATTTCTGTCTAATGTTGCGTGATCTTAAATTTCTTTCATAAAGCTTGCATTTTTGAAACTGTATATTGAACACGTCATTTCATAATACGTAAAATTACGAAATAGCAAATAATTAATACCCACGTTTTTCCTTCCGAACCACATGGCATTATCTTCAAGGTGGTATGAGTACTTTCTAGCCCATCCTGCCCCTGGAGGGCGGAAGGCATCTTGAAAGAATAAGCCAGGGTCCATACTAAGAAAAAGATCTCTGCCCTCAACATCTTTCGCGTCTTCGAAAGGAGCGCCAATCTTCTCCATACAAGCTCCGATATTGGCATCTGCAAAAGCTCCGGTCAATGTGCACGCTTTCTTGGCTATCCCCTCACTGATCATTTTTCGAAATGTAGCTTTGCTAAATACATAGCCCGGTCCAGGAGACATGTAACCCCTGGAAGCAGAATTTGGTCTACTGCTGACTGCGTGACCAATATAATGCATGTCACTAGAATTAAACTGCTCCAAGTATTGGCGTAATTTTCCCACTTTTACATACGTATCATCATGGGCTTTAACAATCCAGTCGTACTTTTCTTCCTCTGGATATTTGGAGTGTATGAACTTAAAAGCTTCAATCACTTTTTCTGTTAAATGCCCAAAGCCATCTTCCACGTCTAAACCTATGGCTGGAATCCATTTACTCCTCTTGGAGTAGAACAAGTGGTGTTTGTCACACTTGCCAGCCCATGTTAAGGTTGCTGGACGCGCCTGTTTGTAGTATGATGTGGCTGTTGTGAATATGATGCACAGGATACGATGCTTGCCCTTTGGCTCTAGAAAAAGACATGAAAATTAAATATATTAATTTAACATTCCATATTTGACTTGGTCTTATAGCCATATGCACAACTCAACTGCTCAAGTAAACTTCTAATTCTGAAAGGTTCTTTCATAGTGCATATAGCTCTTTGCTTCAGTATATTAACTGGGCCTCTAACAGTATCAATTATATATATATATATATATATATATATATATATATATATATATATATATATATATGTATATATGTATATATATATATGTATGTATATGTATATATATATGTATATATATATATATATATATATATATATATAATGTGTTCAAAATGCTACCACAATTTGATGTACTGTGAAGAATGAGTTGGACGAGTCAGACATAAAATATTGTAAATGTTAGTATATTTATGTCTGTACCGTCCTGTACGTGTGTCTTGTATATTTATTGTGTGTTCTATATGTCTGGAGAACCCCTCGACTAGTTATTTGTAATAGCTACTGGGTAATCCAATTCCATTTTTGGAAATTAATACGTTTACATACATACATACATACATACATACATACATACATACATACATACTTCATGCAAATACGGTGAATGCACAATATTTCAATGTTTTTGACTGGCTTCATATACATGGCGATGCGATTCCAACTTCAGTTTGTAGGTTTGTGACATAACTGCATCAAATAAGCCATGAACCAAAGTTGTAGGCTTTTAATTTATGCAAACACACAAAATTAAAATCTTGAACAGCTTCAAAACTACCATAGAAAGTGGCGTCATTCAAACTTCAGTTTATACGTTTGTGACATGGCCATATCCAACGGACCAAGAGCTAAAGTTGTGGCATTTTAATTTATACAAATTAGGCTAATACATAAAATTTAGATTATGTTGAACAATGGCAATGTGTAGCATTCAAACCTGTTCTCATTTTGAAGGCACCCAGACAGATTTGCTGTGAGGCAAAACTTCTTTGTTAGTATTTGTTTCACTCACCAGGCATATCAAATGTTAACGCGGGGTCTTGTTTGTGTTCTGGAGGCCATGATTCATCTTGATAATGGTGATTATAGTATAAGTCGGCCCTGTCTGCATTTTTCACACCCAGATTGATGACCATCAACACTATTACGCACACAGCTGCTGCACTAATCACCAGACGGCTCAGACTCCGGGGTTTCACACACAGGATTATGGTGTCGTATAACTTGTTCATTGTCTGCAAAAATCTATGAAACAAACGTTTAAAGAACTTCAGATGGACATTGATTCATTTGCC
>OZ026615.1:50279515-50472919 GCA_964020975.1 Hermodice carunculata | reverse complement strand
CAGGCATATCAAATGTTAACGCGGGGTCTTGTTTGTGTTCTGGAGGCCATGATTCATCATGATAATGGTGATTATAGTATAAGTCGGCACGGTCTGCATTTTTCACACCCAGATTGATGACCATCAACACTATTACGCACACAGCTGCTGCACTAATCACCAGACGGCTCAGACTCCGGGGTTTTACACACAGGATTATGGTGTCGTATAACTTGTTCATTGTCTGCAAAAATCTATGAAACAAACGTTTAAAGAACTTCAGATGGACATTGATTCATTTGCCCGTTTGCTCGCTCAAATAACACTGTTCATTCACTCATGCGTCTATTCAGACATTGCAACAACATTAAAACTACTCAAATTCTCCAAGAGCAAGAATGTCAAAAGGAAAACATCTTCACATTGAGCATCTAGATGCATGTTTGGCAGATTTTGTTAACTCTTATTACATAATTACTTGTCAGATTATAGGAGTGAGGGAACACCTTTACCAAACAGGCTCTGGGCGCTTAATAAGTTAGTGAAGCGCAAGCTATCCCCCAAAAGCCGATTGCTCCCTCTCACCTGCCTGCGAAGTGACCTTCTCTCTCTCCCGCCCCCCCCCCCCCCAAAATACATTGCGCCTTAATCGAATGTGTTCATACAGGCAACGCTCTCACACTTTCATCCAAAATGGTTGATGGAAAGAGCGGTTTGCCTGGTAAAGTGTTAACAATTTTTTTCTTTTTTTCTTTTTCTATTTTTTTTTTTTTTAATTACTGGGTGCATGTAGGCCTATAGATTTATGCTTACATGCATTAAATGATATGTGTGGTGGATTGGATCTTACCTGCATATATTTAATAAGTATAACCGCCAATCATGTCCTCACCAGAGCAGTAACATTGACACGTTAACAGATACTTTTGCCACACATGGACAGGCGCAATGGACATTATATTATAATGCAAGACATCACAAAGACTAGTAGTATTTTGCGGGGTCAAATCCAATTACGGTTCCATGGGAAAACCGTGTCAGCGTATTTCCTCGACGCTAGTTGAAAAATAGATCCTGCAGTAAGTAGATGTGCAGTTGAACTTCACAGGTTACATTGATGTCTATCACAATATGCTGACGGGAAATTTTCCTTTAGTTTTCAAATGAACTTTTTGAATTTAAATTGGTCAGTTACTTCGATAACGTTTCTGTAAACGTGTTAATTCGCAGGTTACAGTACTTGACTGGTTAATGAGAATACCGATAGCTTCACCGAAGAACGTTTAGAATGAATGCATTACGGATGCTGTGGTGTTCTAAATAATTCGATGTTAAGTGCTGTTAAACAGAACATATCTATGTGGTATATTAATGCCCTAAATTTCATCACTGTTTTCTGATATAAGATCGTTCGGTTTCTTTCGGACTTGTCATGTGTTTTAAAAGGTTTAGACTTTTTTGTTGTAAATTCGTAATGGATTTTGTTATTTCTGCTTTAGTATAGTATAAACATATTTATTTTCTCTGGATTGCCTAATAGTACACAAAGACTAATATGGAGGCTCTCCAGTACATAAAAGGACGCACAGGAATATATACAATACACACTGGACGAGAACAGAAGACTAAATTCACGGCTTGTACACGAATAATACAATTGATGCCAGATAGTGGAGACTTATAATAAGATTATATACTAAATTAGTAGATGAAACGTCTAGATTCTGATAAGAATGTCTGAACAGCCTCAAAGATGAATACATTATCAGTGTCTGGCAAGTCCTCACTACCTTTCAAGAGAATATTTAGTAAAATGTCACTAGAGCACTGAACTATTAAAGTCGGATTTACACCTGGAGCGAGTAAGTGACACACAGTGTTCAGTAGACGGACCCTTTGCACAGTGAACTTGGGGCAGAACAAAAGGTAATGTTTCGTATCTTCAGTGGTATGAGAGCATGCACACGTTGAGGCTGGAAGGATATTGACATGATGTAGATGGGCATTTAAAACAGAGAAGTTAAGACGTAGCTGCGTGTGGCATATGTTCAGAAAACGACTTCCATGTTTAAAGTATGTGGGCTTTTTGTCAACACTTAAGAGTAATAGATTTAATTTAGATACATGTTTGCCTATATAAATTACATTTAGCAATAATGCTTACTTGTGCTTTAAAATTCACGAAAAAGAAAAAGATAATTCTTCTGGTTGTCGATATATTTCAGTATTTCTTCATTGATGCCGCCTTTAACGGTGACAGTGCAATCAAGTTTTCGTACGGTGTGTGTCATAAATATGTTGTAATTACAAAACCGAATGATCTGCGATGTGTGTTCATTGAACACCGCGAACTATTTCATTTTCTTCCAACTCCAAATCCATCCAGGTGAGATCCCTATGACAGCATGGTACATGGCGCTCTCACTCGTTAAGCATGTTGAGTTAATGCCTATATAACTGCAATGGTTTGATAAGATTATTATTAAAATAAGAGCGGGTACAGATCGTTGTTTATGCTCTTGATGTCAAATTTACTCTCTCTCTCTCTTTCTCTCTCTCTCTCTCTCTCTATCTTTCTCGCTCTACATATATATATATATATATATATATATATATATATACGTGTGAGTGTGTGTGCATGAATGAATATAAAATGAATGTAAGTATACATATATAAAGTATAAAATGTCCTTATTGAGACCACCTAAGGGAATGAAATGATGTTGATAGGAGATATAGTATTACTGTTGGCCTTTATATAGGAATGGTTCCTTTACGGTAGTAGACTTTACTGGAGATTCTAATATGTTTTATATATATATATATATATATATATATATATATATATATATATATATATATATATATATATATATATACATACATATATACATATATGTATGTATGTATGTATGTATGTATGTATTAATCATGACAAATTACAACATACAAATACGGACTTTTTTACGCCATGCCGTGTAAAGCCTTCAAGGGTGTAAGAAGGAAGCTATTCCATTGATTTTCATCAATTGTGTACACAGAACAGAAAAATACTTTCTTTTTTGCTGATCTCATATACATCTTCATAACAGGGAGCGCCAATTGGTGAATTGGTGACAGGAAATAGGCTTCTTTCTTTTTCTATATCCTTTCCTTCCTGATTCTTGCTTCATTAAAAATGATTGAATTTCAAACCATTTGAGAATCACAAATATCATTTGACTGAAAACGTAATCATGATATAAATCGCTATTTGTGGGAAGTAAAATGGGACTATCATATCATGTCATGTCTTGTCTAATCTTATCTTACTTCATTTTATTTTGTCTATTGTCTTATTTCATTTCGTTTTATTTCATTTATTCCATTTCACTTCGTTGGAGGGAGGGGGTTAAACTAATCAGACGCGTTATTTATCCCCTTGATAAATATTTAGCATATACGGTGAATGTTCGGGCAACGATTTAGACTTGCTTGCTTTTGGCAATATCGGTGATTTTTGGGCTAAGGATTCCGTAGGCGTACTTTCACATTAAATTTCGTGTCATTTGATTTCTTTGAGAACATTCCGTACCTTGAGGCTCTGTTCCCACGGCAATGTTATTCATGATAGATTTCCAAGAGGAAGAGTGTTTGATTACATTTACTGTCTCATCTTGTTCTGGAAATGTAAGTTTCGTTAAGTATATGATTACGGCAGTTATGGTTATGACGGTTACAGATATTTGTACTCCAACATAAGAAGTTATGGTAGTGTTAGTTATGGTCCAAGGTCGGTATATAGCGTTGGCCAAATGCTGGCGAGTGAAGGTTGGTCTATAATATATCATGGGTGAAACTCCTCTTGCAGTCACTCAGAATTGCCATGGCAAACAATGGATTTAAACCATTTTACACTTACTTATGATCAGTCTTGCACTTCCGTCAGCTTCTGTCATTTGTATGATTCTGCTCTGTATCCCTTTCAGACTATGTCAAGTTGACAAATCAGGCCTATCTTCCCATGCTTCATTCGATCAGTACTCTTTTGCCACGTTCACTAGACTCAACATGTCGATCCTGAACAAAATTTTGCCTGAGGCAAATCTCTTCTTTCATATCTTGTATTGGTTTGTCTCATGGTTTATGAATGTCAGTTTTGCGTTTTTGCTTTAGAACTTCTTCACTTTTAATATCTCCAGGATATGTGTCTTAAAATTTCTCTTGTCATTAATTTCCTAAACAATAATGTGGGTTATATCCACGTGCACATTATCTTTACCAGAAAGTAACTTCATGAGTTTTGGATCCTCATCAAAATGTCATAATAAATGTTTTCAATCAATATTTTACAGTGCCATTTTATGGAGGAATAAAAGAGAAGCGTTAGAGCTTAAGAGCGTTTTCGAACCCTGTCGCTTCAAAATTTACAGAGAACTATAAATCCACACTTACAGATATTTGTATTATATTCCTAAATTAGTTATATATATATATATATATATATATATATATATATATATATATATATATATATATATATATATATATATATATATATATATATATATATATATATATAACTATATAAACTAATTACGAACATGTCAAACAATTTGACATGTTCGTACTACTTGGATTGCAAAACACAAAGTCCAGACTGTGAGTATGATCCTCCCCCTCCCGACAGGTCTGTCTTTCTGCGAAGGAACGTGTTCACTTGCCTGCCAAGCAGGCCTTCTGCACCCCAACCTCGTGCTTTCCGCAGCGAAGTGGAGTAATAAAAGCAACCTGGAAACTCCACAAAGACAAAATACGGTAGTAATGACAGATGTTCTTTACAGGGTATATTTTTACATAATATGCTACAGACCCCATTCTACTTGATGATCCTTGATGTCCACAACTAGATTGCACGTGTGTTGGGGCTGGTTTGGTTACTGTTGCAGGACATGAGGCAGGCTCTTTCTTGTGTGTGTGTGTGTGTGCGTGTGTGTGTGTGTGTGTGTTTGGGAGGGGGGGGGGAGGTGAGCAAAGCCTCCAAAGCAGACCAAGTTCCGTGGACATAACACGGAGCTTGGATTTGCTTCGGAGGCAAGGGGGAAGGGGGTTGAAAATGCCGAAACCTACAACAAGAAACTTCCTGGTATTTAATAAGGAAAATTTAATTGTTTTCTCCTCACCACTGTTCATGTCGTATAAACTAATATATGTTTTGATTAATTTCTTTATTCTCACTGTATCTTTTGTTGATATTTGCATCTTGAGCCACTTTTGTATTTATGTGACAGGTAGCCATACACGTTTTCATCTTCAGACTGCCTGTTCCTTATTTACCGAGTAAAATCTGTGTGCTTTGATGCGTGTGAATAAAGACTCATTCATTCGCTTTTGCTCAATTTTTCTTCTAAAAGTTGTCAAATGAATTACTGATCACAATTTCATTGCCCAGGGCTAAAAGCTAGGCACAAACAAAAATAGTTTTCTTTCTTTCTTGTTCTCTCTCTCTCTCTCTATCTCTCTCTCTCTCTCTCTCTCTCGCTCGCTCTCTCTCTCTCTCTCTCTCTCTCTCTTTCTTTCTTTCTTTCTTTCTTTCTTTCTTTCAGAGTCTGAAACAAAGATAAAGTTAGGATTTTCTCTTGTAATTAGCTAATTTGAAGACAGTATCTTATAATATGTGACGTGAAATATATTTTTCTGAATTATTTCATAATGACGTGCCAAAATAATGGCGTGTGAGCTAAGTTAGTCATTCATTCATTCATTTATTCATTCATTCATTCATTTTCTAACGAGGTTAGATCTTTGATTCAAATGAAATAAATAGAGACAAAAGGACGAACTTTTTAAAATATAATTATTTCACGACTGTAATAATAATAATAATAATAATAATAATAATAATAATAATAATAATAATAATAATAATAATAATAATAATAATAATAATAATAACAACAACAATTATAATAATGATAAAAGCCATGATTCCGGGGAACAGAGCCGAAGCGTGAGGGTTCCACATACTCTCTCACAACAGTGGGAGTCCCCTGTTCCCGGTCATTTCCCCAACGGTGGAAGGCCCCATTCTGTAAGCCCTGCCCCTATCCCCGCCTCGAAAGCTCAGGCATTCCATGGCCTGCACCTGCATCTAGCTGCAGCTACAGTCATGGCAGCCCTGAAAAGGGCCACCACCCTTCCCGTCCATACCCCCTTTTCACCCATCAGTTTACCCTATTTTCTTCCCATTCTTATATTTCCCTGCTTTTATCCCAGCATCATACCAGGTAGTCTTGTACAGTTTTGATAGTTGTACACTCTGGAAAATCTCTTTTCAAGCCCAGAAACCAAGCAACACGGTCCTCCTCTTCTACTCCCCTTATTTTCCTCTAAGCCCTTACAGGTGTAGTCCTTATTCTGCCAACTTCTGAATACATTTTCGTTCATTTCCCTGCATGCATCACACCACAGTAGCCCGTGTGATCTACTGTCTCATCTATCTCCTGCGTACAAACCCTACATTTCCCATCACTGCACTGCGCCATTTTTGACGTCTCTTCTCCAGGTTGATAACTCCTGCCCTTCTTTGGAAAAGTTTAGATCCCTTCTCCCCATCCCAAAATGTGTTCCTTTTTGGTTTATCTAACACTTTATGAGCTTTTAGTGTACTTTCATCGTTTACCCCCGCTTTCCATTTTACTTTACATCCCTCTTTCGATCAACTCTTCCGGTCCTTCTGGAATTTGGAATGTTCCTATTTTCCACCTTTTATTTATGTCAGGTTTCTTTCCAAGCGTCATGACTTTACTCTTTTTTTATACTGAATTCCAACCTCCATTTGTTGCCGTATTCTTCGGTTATGTCCAGCAAATCTTGCATTTCTTTTTGTGACTCGGCCAAAAGCAATATATCATATGCGAAAAATAAGCAAAGAATTTTGTGCTGTCCTATTGTCATCCCCTTGTCACATTCTGTTAACTGATCCCCAAATTCCCATGTCTTTTAACATTTTTATTACTTTAAAAATTTTATTGTTTTGGTCTGCTTATCATTTTGATTTGATTTGATTTGATTTGACTTTATTTGGTGCTAGTCATAAAATACAGTAGACAATACATAAAATCAATACAATAAACCGAAATTAAGACATTGACAAATATACGACTTCAGTAAAAACATAATACATACAATATCACAGAACTCAAATCACATGTTACAAAATAACATAATGATGAAATTAAAGTAAATACAATCACAGAACTCAAGACATACATGTGACACAGTAAACAGACAGGGTAGTAATGGTACATTTAAAAAAAAAAAAAAAAAAAAAAAAAAAAAAAAAAAGTTCATATTCAGGCTAAAATCACATTATATAACAAAAATTTTGACCAGCACCAGGATAACCCAAGAAAGCCAGATTGACCTGGCTTATTTCCATTGGGGTCCTTGTTTAAAAAAAATAAAGAGTAAATAAATAAATAATTAATAATTAATAGAGTTTATATGTGTATATAAATTGCAGGTATGTTGTAAATAAATTTAAAAACTAAATGACAGCACCTTCATTCTATGTTACAGCAGATTAGCACCTTTGTTCAAGTTACAATACTCAGATAGAAGCCTTAAAAATATATGTAAAGATCATTTTCAGATGATGTAGCCTTCTCTGAGAGGAATGATTTTACTCGCCTTTTAAAATTTTTTATATTATCGATAGATTTTATTTCTGCAGGGAGTCCGTTCCAGTCATTGATTGCTGTAACAAAGAATGAATTTTTGGTTGCCCCTTTTGCCATAGGTACAAAAAAGTTTTTGTTTTGGCCTCTTGTGTTGTAACCATGTCGTTCACTGATTTTTGTGAAATCGTGTTGCATGTATGCTGGGGCATTTCCGTGATAAATTTTAAAAACATGGTTGAGTCTTAGTTGACGTACACGGTCTTCAACATTCAGCGAGTGAATGCTATTAAGTTCTTTTTGACCAATGTGGTCACGTTGATTTAAATTCAAAATAAACCGGATTACTTTGTTCTGGGATATTTGAAGTTTTTTCTGAAGTGTTTTATTGAGACCTGAAAACCAAGAGGAACAAGAATAATCGAAATGACATTGTATTAATGCTGATGAAAGAATTTTCCTAGTTTTCTGATTGAGAGATGCCGCATGTCTATAAAGGAATTTCAAACGTGAATTTGCTTTTTTTATGATGTTATTAACCATGGGTTCTCCTGACAGTTCTTTGTCTAATGTGGCACCTAAATATGTAACAGCCTTTGTCTGGTTAATCTTAGTACCATTGCAGGAGACTGCGAATTCTTTTACCTGTTTCAGCTTTCTCTTTGAGCCAAAGATGATCGACTCTGTTTTACCTAGATGAAGTGAAAGCTTGTTGTCCGTCAACCATTCTTTACATGATTCAAGTTCCCGACTAAGATTTTGGGCAATGGCATAAGGGTATTTACCTGGCATTAACAGTGCACTGTCATCGGCATATAACAAAATTTTGCACTGTACGCTTATGGGCATGTCGTTGATATAACACAAGAACAACAGCGGCCCTAAAATACTCCCCTGGGGAACTCCGCACTGGACCAGCAGAGGCTCTGATTCAACTCCATTTATTGACACTGATTGCATTCTATTGCCTAAGTAAGCTTTAAACCAGTCAACTGATTCGACACCCATTGCTTCTAATTTCTTATAAAGAATGGCATGATCCACAGTGTCAAACGCCTTTTGTAAATCCATTTTGCTAAATTTAAATTGCCGTGTCTTTATTGGCCAAATGATGCTTTCCTGCTCTGCTACATTGAATAAAGCTTACGCGAGCCACTTATCTCAACTAAAATGACAAGCTGCTTCATGCATTTAATTGTTGTTAGACATTTCCTTAAAAAAAAAAAAATGAGAACCTTTATTTCGACTATTCTCTCAGAAGTGTCAACGCATTGACGCTTTAACACGTCTTCATCACAGCTGCCTTTCTTCGAAAAGCTCTAGACGGGACTGGTGTATTGTCACTCATTAGATTGTCCCCGGAAATGGGAAACAGATTGGTGCTCAGTTGCATTTGGGAAACTGAAGCTGTTACGAAAATGGAGATCGAATTGACACACTATTCCGTTTCGTGAACTAAACTGAGTTTGTATTTTCCGAAGAACCCAACATGGCCGAAATCGTCTGCACAAGACACTTTTCGTCTTCTCAAGAGTCTTCCCTTTCGGCTGTTATGAAATAAGCATATGGAAAACTTTACGGTGAGCTCGTATCTAAGTATGATATTTGTACAGATGTGGAAACAAAGTGGATGATTTTGATCCAAATCGACGCAAGACCTCGATTTTAACGTGATTATGCAACATGGGTACTTTTCATCATTATTGACATTGTCATTGAATGTCATTGGCATCGCTGGTACCGCTTGCAAGCCTTGTACCGCTGCTGGTCAGTTATGAATAAGGCCCAGGCCAAGTTGATATGTGACCATTAAAGCTGGTCCTCAAATGCTGTGTGTTGTCAATTTATTGACTTTGCAGCTTCATCAGGTCAGGATTGAGCACACACGTGACATGTCCGAATGCTTGCCATGACCATGTATAGTACTCTTGAGTCTTGTCAGTGGCACTCCGCTTGTTTGCGGCGGTCAAACTCACAGACTGCCTGTAAAGCATAGACAGCCTTTGAGTTTCCTATCTTCAAAGTGCCAGTGGAATCACATGTCTCCCTCACTGCAGCCTTTGTAGGTGTGGCCCTCTTCCATGAGACTCTTGTACATGTATTTTGTTATAGTACATTGGTGCCTACACTGGGCCACAGCGCTACACGATCATACCCACCCATCAGGTAGGTATAGACATGCAAAAGACCTATGGTAGTGGAGGCATTTTTCGGTCACTTAAATGTCCTATTGATTGACCATGTTCAAATTTGATACATGGTGACTCATGGGTTGTTCTCACCATACGGTGGACTTTACAAAAATTTGGATGTGAAAATAATACTTTTATTCAAATTCTTATTTTAAAAACTCACTGCGCCTTCAATCGTCACTTTCTGTTCATTTCCAACACCCAAAAGGCTATAGTGAGGTCACAAACACAACACTTCTGGCCAACAGGGAAGACTCCGACCATGATTGCAAGCTATGGCTGTCAAGTGTCACTTGGTTTAAACATATTTTATTCACCCTTCATCAAGAGGATTAAAAACGCATGTAGAAATATTCATTTTGGTTCTTGTTGCTGCCCAGGTTGGGTCGGTGTGTTGCTGTTAATTGCAGCAATACAAGTTCAACAGCTTGTTTACATCTGCCGTAAAGACCTGAAATTACGTAGAGCCTGGACCCGTGCAGTCAAGATTTACAGGGTCAAGTGGCAAGGCCCTGGGAACCGATGATTGATCTGACCTATGTAGTGAACACTTTGTGGAAAGTGACTTTGATTTGTCATATATGACAATACTTAGGATAGGTTTGGCAAGAAAAAACTACTGCTGTTGCCAAATGCGGTCCCATCACTGGACGATTGAAGGATTCATGGAACTGGCCAAATTAGCCATTACTCATAAAACCAGGAACAATGATTAATTTTTTTTACAGTATTTACAAATTAATCTTCCAAATGATTCTGATTTCAGAGCTTTCATAATAGCAAAATATGGGTGTAGTATTAATAATATTTCTACGACTGTTACAATGTATCACATAATAATCAGTCACAACTCACAGTGACAATGCTGGCCTGGGATGTTGCAAAGTAACATTGTAACAAAACTTGAGTGTGTTTAATCATTTTGGAAAATGGGTGGAAAACATGGACAGACAAGGACTGATCTTGTTCCATACCCGGGTCTGGGGTTGAACAGTCTGTAACAGGTTGAGTTAGCTGGCCACTGTAATGCCTATGTCTTATTACTGCTGTATATTACGGGGTGTCTAATCCCATTACCAGGTAACACTTGTTTGGATAGCTACCACATTTACGCCTCATGTACGCAGCTGCCAAGACCAGTGGGCGGCCAGTCTTTCATTTTTTCAGTCATGTACCACTGTTTGTGACAGTCCACGGCCAGCTCCCAATAATCGGGTGTACAAAATTCCATCTCCTTGTACCTTTGTTGTTAATATGGAACCAGAAAATAAGTTGGTCACAAGAAAATATTCACCACTGTTACATAATGGATACGATCTGAAATAAAGGATATCATAAACACGTGTACTGATGACGATGTATACGGAAACATAAATTACTGCCCTCTAAGGGTCGCGAGGTTACTGCCGGGTAGGGGTGGTGATATTGAAAGCTATTCATAACTGCAAAGTTACATTTAATCATCCATAGATCCTACAGGTGGGAAGGGAAAATTAACTGTTTGTTCAGACTTTCATGTACCATAGGTGTAGACCGTAGCTGTTTCCGTGAATGCTAAAATTTGAAACACTGTCACTACAAGACCAGCCCCATCCTGATGCAAATTCCAGTTTAGTGCATTCATGCTTGTTCTTGTTGAATGAAATCTAGTTATTTTTTATAGGAAATATTGCCCAGGGTGCAAGTTGGGATTGTCTGGCTGTACCACGGCTGCACTCCCAGCAGTACTGGTGACACTGGGGTTCTGGGCATCCCGTTCATGTGTGTAAGGCTGAATGATCTTTTCCTCTGCTGCTTCAGCTTTTATTATTTAAAAGTTGCACCGGTAAAGACTGGCATTGTCATAGCCCATGGCTCTCTCCAACATCGGTTCACCATGGTGGGTGAGTTCAGACTGGACAAGCGAGAACAGTTTCCCATTTGCATCCCCATTTTAATCCAGTAAGCGATGAGCACACTGACATTCACTGCTGTGAGTGAATGTTTACAATCAGAGTTGGTATAGAAGCTCCCTTCCATGATGTCGCAGACCCAGGTGGTCAAACTGTGACGAAAAGTCGGGATGCTTGACAAGAGTGGCCACCAAATGAGAGGCAATTCTGCATGATAAAAAATAAAGTAAATAACAAAGGCCATTTTTTTCTTCACAAAGTACTATAACAATCGAACTCTTTCACTTTTCATAAAAATCAAGTTGCCACTGATGGTAGCTAATCTTCTGCCCACAATTTCTTTTTATTGGTAGTTGACAGCAGATAGTGTGATGACATCAAGCACGTACAGAATGATGTATACACATCGATACATCATGTATAGTACTTGTACACCACCACCCACTTACATGCCCTGCACTTGACACATCACCCATTCCTATTACAAAAGTCACCAGCACACAAAAAACACATACATGTACAATATAGATAGCTTCCAGCAAAGACACACCTGTCACAGAATAACTTGCATGCACTCCGGTAACAAGTTCTAATGAACATCTACATTGTAATTAGATTGCCATCTGTTTAAATATGATCATGGTGACACCAAAATCTAATAAGATCCAGCCTTTTTTGTAAAGATGACTGCACGAAATCCACTCTGAAAATTTCAAAAGGGCTAGCTATTGTAGTTTCTGACATATGTGGTAAAAAAATATGAGGGTGCGTAATGATCTTTGGTAATTATGCAATGAAAGACAGAAAGTGACCATACAAAACTATGCCTATGCATATCCAGTATATGACATATTCCCACTCTGGAAACTTCAAAAGGCTAGCTGTTAAATTTTTCAAGACATGGGCAATTAAAATTATGAGGAAAATTTTGAGGCTGCTTAGCAAACTTTGTTAATAGATTAATGAAGGAGGAAAATCAGTCACAAAATGTGCCTATATACACCTACTACATATGATGTACCTGCCCTGAAAATTTGAAAGGGCAAGCTGTTATATTTTGAGAGATATGGGCTGTACAAAATTGTTTCCGAAGGACGGAGCTCATTACTATATCCCCTGCCCCCACTTCGTGGACGGGGGATAATTAAGTACTTGGCGAGGAAGAACCTTAAATAATTACAGTATACCACTACAAACAACATTTCAGACAACTTTAGTCTGGCACAATGCTGATGAAAGCCATGACACTAAACATTAAACTACATGCATCATTGCAAAGGCAAAGTTTTTCACAGACGTGCTATAACAATTCAACTCCTACTTTTCATGAAAAAAAAAAGTACTTGGTGAGGAAAAACTTTAAGTTTATCTGCACAAACTGTCCTGTATAATTCTGTCGGGATAAAACCCTATCAGCTTTATGCTGTGCAGACTAAGCTGGTTATGGGAAAAATTTTCACAAATCAATGGACATGACATGTCATTGGTGAATGGTTGAGCTGGGCATGTACAACAGAGATAAGGTCAGTAATTGGTCAGGAAGTGTGTCCAATGTTGGGATGTACATGGTCATGGAGTTGTACTCATTTTTTTCAAACATTCATTCTTTGGTTTCATCTAATTTTATTTCTTGAAAGAAAAAACGATTGGGGAGCAGGCAACGCTATGAACCCCTCTCGTGAAAAAAATAATAAAAAATAAAAATGTAAAAATACTGGATGTGTTACAGGACAATACATGAACAATAACAGACATCTAGAAGATTCACATCACATTTTACAACACTGATCGGAAAGTCACATTAGGGTTTCATGGTTCCCTACCATGGAAAATAAATATAACAATTCATTATTTCTTAAACCAACATTGTAAATGGTTACTGGCTCAGTGTAATAGCATTGGTCTCCCACCAGGCCCTGGATAGCACAATGGTACATACATGATACATAAACATATCAGGGACTACTGATGCCATTAGCCAAATCCTAGTATGTTTCAATCATTTGGCGAAAGATATTTGCAAATGGCTAATTTATTTTTAACATGAATTATATAAGAGTTAGGTTGAATTCTGCAGTGATTATTGTTTTATTTCCTGATTTGGCTACAAAAAGAAGGCCTAGATCTGTCCCTAGAGCATATGATACAATAAAATATATACAAGATTAACATAAAATGAAATACTATAATAAAGAATGAATTATTTTTACTACCTAAAAGTAGTGGATAAATTGAAAATGTGTGCACTCCTTGAAAATGAATTATTATTTAAACAGTATTTAAATAATGCATGTGGAATGGAATTAAACTAAAATCTAAACATGACCTGGGTGTCTAGCAAATCTTGGAAATGGGTTCACGGCAGGAGGTTGAAGGGTGGATGGGAAAGAGAACTGTGAGTGCTTAATGTTACAGTTGGGGAAGTTTATATCAGTCCAAGCAATAGGAGGAAATCAGGAAGGGGAAACAGTTTTTGTCCAAGTATATTTCTAGGTTGAGGGGTCCAGGACTTAAACAGGAAAGTGTGGGGGCATTTCTAATTTCAGGTGGAAGGGCATTCCCACTATTAGCACCCCGATACGAGAATCTGTTCTTGCCAGCATTTAGTGTTGCACACGGGATAAATAATAAATAACATGTATTTGAAGCTGGTCTGGTAGACTAGGGATTAGGAAGAGAGGCATCTGAAAATTTAGAAGAGACTGCTGGGACAAAGGCTATGCACAGCCTTCTACAGGAATACCTGAGTATGTTGATCTCGTCTTTGTTGGAGAGTTAAGATACTGCTCATTTTGTTAAGGACCAAAATGTGGGTGTGGTAATCTACTTTGTTTATTATATGGAGAGCATGGTTTTTAAAGGATTTGAAGTCAGTGTTGGCCAGGAAAGGTATCTTACACAGTATCACAGTAGTCAAAATGTGGCATTATCAATGACTCATAAAGAGTCATAGCAGTTCTTTTCAACAGGTACTTCCTGGTTCTTCTCAATAGGGTCAACCTAGCGCCTTTTTTGGGCAAAGGTGGTCAATGTGATCTGAGAAAGTCAAAGTACTGTCGAGCTCAACTCCCATGTATTTAAACAAGGAAACCTGCTCTATCAAACTATCATTGATGACAATATTTGAAGCAAAACGTCAAAAGACATCGTATGATGATTCCTGCTGCTCCTGAACATTTAAAGTCTTCGTTCACTTGAACAAATGAGGGTAGAGAAAGTCTCTCTATCCTCCTTGCTTGAAGGCAAAACAAGCAAGATAGCTACAAATTATACCACTAAGGCTGTGATATGTTTGCATGTTCGCATCTTTTCCCTGTCCACAAACACACTTTCAGCCTGGCAGCGCCACCATGATACCACTCTCGTTTTGCTATGGGCAGTTGCTACCTGTCGCCATGTGACAGACTGTAAGGTATGATTGATGGGTGGCATTGTTCCGGGAGGCAGTTGAAAACCAAAAGAATGACACATGCATGTTTAGATGTCTGCATGCCTGTGTGGGTTTTTTTTTCCATTTTTCTCATATTTCTACTTAAGTTAGGAGTTTGAAATTTTGCCAACTTATAGAAAGGACATATATCTTGTGAAAACTGTTAAAATCTCAAAATCGCTGATGCAAAGGTTTTTGGTGTCTTACCTGCCCTTAATGTAACAAAGCAATTCAAATATACAGTGATGCAAAATAAAATTCAGTATTTTGGTTTCCCCCCAAATTATTATTCTCCACGAATTCAACCATTTTGGCTTGTACAATGAGTACCAATAGCAAATAGTTTTTCATTAAGTTGTCCAATTCAGCATTAATGTTAAATCCTGGTATTTCTTACTTGTATGTTCTGATGAGTAAGATTAAAGTATTGAACATTTTTTTTTGCAGATCAACCGGTTGATCCAAATTCCTTCACTCAGGCTTGGGCAAATAATCCCATATTATTGTGAGGGAGGCCAGGGTGACACTTGCCATTACTTGCATGTAATTATGCTCCCCCCCCCCTCCCCCTAAGGAGGAGGGGGCATAGACCAAATACATTGTATGGGTGTGCATCTGTCCATCCGGACAGTTTTCACGCAATAACTCAAAAAGTTTTTGACATAGGGCTTTCATATTGCACATGCATGTTGTGCAGCTCTTTTACAAGTTCGAAGATGGGTGACCTTGACCCAATTCCCGAGGTCACAGAGCCTTTTTTAAGCAATTTAGTTTGGATGCCATAACTCAAAAACTTTTTTGCTTAGGGCTTTCATATTGCATAGATATGCTTATAGTCCTCAATAAGGGCTCAACCGAGTTTGAAGATGGGTGACCTTGACCTAATTCCCAAGGTCACAGAGCCATTTTAGTGTATTTGGCTTTCACTCGATAACTCAAAAAGTTTTTGCATAGGGCTTTCATATTGCATATGTGATAGTCCTAAGTAAGGTCTCAAATGAGGTCAAAGGTGGGTGGCCTTGACCCAATTTCCAAAGTCACAAAGCCACTAAAAAGGGACTTTGGTTTTCACATGATAACTAAGTTTTTGACATAGGCCTGTAAAATTGCAGGTGATTACAGTCCTACATAAGGTATCAAACAAGTTCGTAGGTGGATGACCTTGACCCATTCCCAAGGTCACAGAGCCATTTTAGTGAATTTGTGTTTCACACAATATCTTGGAAATTTTTTTACATAGGGCTGTTTTATTGCACATGCTCATAGTCCAACATAAAGTCTCAGACAAGTTCAAGGGTGGGGGACCTTGACCCGATTTCCAAGGTCACAGAGCCATTTTGTGAATTTAATTTTCATGCGATAACTTTTAAAGTTTTGTACATGGTGTTTCATATTGCACATGCTTATAGTCCTGCATAAGGTCTCAGAGGAGTTCAAAGATGGATGACCTTGAATTAATTCCCAAGGCCACAGAGCCATTTTAGTGAATTTGGTTTTTACATGTAGATGGGTGACCTTGACCCCATTCTCAAGGTCACAGAGCCATATAGAGTGATAAGTTGAAAAGTGTTTAACATATAGAAGTTTTTTATTGCACATGGTTTTAATTCTACATAAGATCTGAGACAATTTCGAAGATGGATTACCCTGACCCAAATCCCAAGGTCATGTTTGGGGGGGGGGGGGTAGATATAGAAATCTCTCATTGAGTTTTACCTAGCCATATATTTTCCTTACTTTAAAAAAAAAGAAAAAAGATGGAAAATTTTAAAATTTTGCATTATGATATGGTATGGAAGAACAGTGGTCATCCCATGGCATCTATAGATATAAGGGCATATACATGTACCAACAACTACAGGGGAGTATCCACACTCACCACCCCCTCACTCTGGTCCCACCTGTACTTTGTTTCAAAGTAAAAAAAGTCACTGTTGTCATGATAACAAAGTGATCATCAAGATCAGGGTTTGAAATTAGAGGGTGTCTAGGTTCCCCGGGCAACTTTCATTCATGTCGGGCAACTTTATTTCTTTGACTGGTTTCCTGTGGGGCAACTTTCAATCTTCAGCTGAACATATCATTTTTGACCATAGTGGGAACATTAAATACAGTTCCTAAACTCTTTTTTTGTGCAGAAACGCTATATCATAATGGTGACAAATATATAGCTTTTGTTCATCTGTGCATGCAACATTTTAAATACCATTGTCTTTTAACAAGCTAACTAGTAATTACAATTTTCATGTGGTGGGAAACTGGGCAACTTTCTTGAGGCTTGGGCAACTTATAAAAATGCTGTGGTTGCCCAGGGGAAACTTGAAAAAATAGTTAATTTCTACCCCAGAAGATGCTATTTTCTTTTTGCAATCATCAATTATTGCATGGTATGCTATTTATTAGACTGGATCTCATAGCTGTAAGGCCTAGTACATGTACCTCCAACTTGAGCAATCTACATCCACAGACAGCAGAAACCTGTCATTTAGGGTTCTCCATAAACTTCTCAGAGGCAGGTTATTTTGTTGAAGACAGCATCCAGTATTTTTAGGTGGGAATCCCACATCGTTCTGGAGAAACTCAAATGAAGTATCCAGTGAAATCATGGGCACCTTGGGCTTGTGGAGAAAACTGCTGTGATGGGGACCCGGTAGCCTGCTCTTTTTGAAGCATGACAAGGGATTTTTTCATGCACTGTTACTTAGAATTGCAGCACGTAGAATGACGTTTAATACACCTGTCATTCACCACTGGCTGTTAAGGGAAGGAGTCCAAACCAGAAACCACTGAAACTAAAACCCAGACTGCCAATTGAACCAATGACCATTGGGTCTATGGCAAGATGGGGCCCCATCTGAGCTAACTCCCTTCCACATGATGTTGTTTAATTATTAATATTTGTTTGTTGCTTTATACAGATTGCTCATGGCATTAAGACGCTCAGGAAGCATATTAAAGTTGTGTCTAGCGGGTGGACTGGTTGGAACCTCTGTAGCAGTACTGCACCGTAATGACTGGGACTTGTCCTCAACTGGAGCTGTCAGATTTGGACGAGCAGCAGTTGCTGTAAGTATAACCATGGACCTATTCTCGTTAATAGGTTCGTGGTATAACTCATATTATTACATTAAAAAAAAATAATAACTCATATTACACCAAAGTGGAATACAAATTAAGAATTCTATCGTGCAGTACACTGATATCAACAACACATTCAATTTTGTGTGCTTGTTCCAGTATATAGCAACTAGTCTCTGTTTGCACATCAGTGAATTTTAATATAAAACATGCATATTAATTTCCCACCACAAAGTAAGTGGCTCCTGCTTGTCGATCACAGAGGACACACAGGCATATCACTGTCACAGACAGGGCTAGATGCCCTCACTAAGTTAAGAGTCTTTTAGTGAAATTTAAGTTTACAAATACCAAAGTCATATATTCATTTAGTGCTTCCTAAATTTGTTTCAAGAACAAATTTCCATTTGCCTGTACTAAGTATTCTGTATTTCCAAAATATCAGTAATAACCTGTTCCCCCACACAGGCAGCAGCCTGTATCTCACCAGGTGGGACTGTTTACTAACCAGGTGTGCAGTTGTGGTGGGAAAGCAATATGCATGCCTCATATTACAATGTATTTATTCTTAATTTGTGAACTATGTTCATTTGTCTGAGGGTAAAGTCAAGTTTGATCCAATCTCTGTCAACAGAAATTTGCATTAATAGACCATCTGTTCTTAAGGTAATTTAACCGATGAGAAAATGATTTGATACCAGTGCATCATGGCAGGCTGTAACCACAAGAACCAAGGGCAGAAATTTGCAAAATTTTGTGAGAATCTGTTAGGATTTTTGTCAATTGATTTTCTTTGTAATGAAAGACAGATTTATAGGAGAGTCTTTGCACCAATGGATTCTCAGATTCTCCCTGAAATTCTAGCCCTGAGAACCATGTACGTAGCTAATACACCAACAGTGGGTCATAATCTACAATCATATAGTTCACCTTCTACTGTTGGTGTAGATGCTATCATCAGAACACACGATGTGCAGCTACAGGATTTCCATGGATCCGGTTGTATTTTTACCCAGACAACAAAAAAAAAAAAAAAATCCCTAGAAAAGGAAGAGAAAGAAAAAAAGTGCTGGGATAATAAGATCTACCAAAACTGTAGGGGATGAACATCAAGTAAAAATTTATAGGTTCAAATGCATACAGTGGTGCTACATGTACCAATTTAAGGTAGACCCAAAACTCACATGACAGGTGCTTTTATAACATGTTTAATTACAGGAAAAGATTACATACAGTGATTTCCTACTGTAAGGCCACTCTCACTAGAGGCCGCCCCACATGGGCCACTTCTCCATGTAGCAAGTATGGCATTTTCATTATATCTTCCCCCTCAAGAAAGGCCATCTCCTTTATAAGGGCACATTTCCAGTGCACTTGAGGCAGCTTTATCATAAGAGGGGGACCACTGTACATACAGAATCCATACATGGAAAGTGTGATTTTAAACAGCAATCAAGTTTCATGAGAGGTAGGCTGTATAGTACATACAGTGATCCCTCCTGTCACAGACCATCCCTGGGCACTTCCAGGCATAGTTGTATAAAACAGGTGTCACAATGGAGGTCAAATAAGAGAAAAAGTTCCATTGAAAAGCTGAAATATGGTCCAAGCAGCCAGGTGGCCTCCCAAAGGAGGGATTTATTTACTGTACTGGTTGTATCCATGGTATTTTTCTCTCTCTACCCTGAATAACTCAAGGATCAGATAGTGTTTTTTATCATTGAACATGACAAGTCAATTTGAAAATCCTCTTTAGAGTGCACATGTAAATGCCAACTGGAGGTGGTAAAATTGTTGGAATATTTTTTATTTTGAAAGGTCACCTACACAGGATCACAAAATTGTGCTGGTTGAAAATGGGTAGTCTGTTACAGCAGGTATAAATAACACGAAAATAAACAAACAAAATATCTTGAAAAGTTTGCTGGTCCTGGACAGGTAACCATTGTCTGCCAAAATGGGAAGGATCTTTGAAGACCAGGACAATTTTAGTTTAATTTACAGCCTGTTCAGTTTATTGCCATATTTCACGTGTGTAAAACTCACTTGCAAATGTAAGTAGACTAGGCAAGTGCCTGACAGCCAAGAGACTCGCTCAATACAAAGTGGCCAATAACTCCCTTACGATGTACAACATTACAGATTGGGTGGACCTTCAACAAATGACATGTGATATTGATATTAAAATTATTTCAGTGAGTAATAAATGATATTTTTGGACATATACTGTACTCCATTTCTCTAAAATTATTTCTTTGAGAGGAGGTAAAGCAGGATTGTACCTAGTGACCAGGAACAGTTTGTCATTGTTCCGCTTATTCTATTGTATACTGCAATGTGTTTGAAGTAAGGAGAGTTGATCCAGAGCCCAGACCCCTGTTAGGGAGTCCATGAGGGTTGTCATGGGGTATATCTGTAAAGTGATTTACTTTATTTATGAGTATTTCAGCATTGCATTGAAAGTCTGCTGGTCAGATGCAAATTCTTTTGACTGATTGGCTGTATGGGCCAGCAGGTTTGCTGTGTTTTGGGTGGGCTGACCTATAAAACTCATTTGCACATTTTTTCTTTTTTTTTTTTTTTTATGTGGCAGAATGCATATTATGTTAGGTTTGCTGGTTCTTGTACAATAGTTCAGTTGTCCAGGTGCAGGGATTTGATATATCAGTTCACGAGAAAAAATTGGTAGGAGTTCTGGCGCGGAGAGAGTTCCGTACTATATTCATACCAGTATAAGGTGATAGTGCCAAAGCCATGATGCCATATACGTTCATTATATATTCAATATAACATGCAACTATGAAAACATCAACAAAAAATCTTGCGGGTTTTTATTCATTTATTTTTTTCCAGGCTGCTGCAGTGGCAGTGGATTACAAAAAATCTCTACATGGATTGGATGACTCCACACCTGAATATAAAGAACTTAAGTCACAGGTCAGTATGCTGTAATTATAAATTGTACAGTTACATGTACAATGAAGATGTAACTTAACCCATTTCCCCTTGAATTAAGACCGAGCCAACAGCTTTTTTGGCACGGAAAGCCAAGAAAAGCTGTTGATGTGGGGCGTGTGATCTTGATAGATGTCATCTACAATTCTCCTGTTTTTTATAGTACTGTACGTTGAAATCAGTTGAAAACACTGAAGCAGACAACATTGACCACCAGCAAGTTTTGGCCAGTTTAAGAGGAAAGGGTTAAAAATATATGCCTCTTAGACTTGCACAAGTCCCTGGTGCATGTCCCTATTTTTTTCCCATCCCGCAGTCCCACCTAGAAGTACGATACACACATTTTCCCTTTCACAAAGTTAACTGTATAATATTATGCCAACTACACATTATAGTGTTATTAAGTAGGCCCTACTGGCATTTTCTTTCTAACTAGTAGACACTGCCGCTGTGCCGGTTTCAACAGTAGCAGCTATTGAGTCCTAGTCAGTTCTAATCCCATTATTATTATGATAAGGTTAAGTGACAAGTGGTCTTTGATGAATGCGTATAGGATTATTTAAGTCACTGACCACTCAAGCGAGACAAAGCTGACCATCTCCTCACCCCTGCCAACACCAGGGATGCCCTCCGCCTGACGCCTGGTGCACTGCAATTAATCCTTCATTACACAGTAGCTCAATTAACAGCTTCAAAAGAGGGGTGCCTTATGAGTGCTCCCTTGTCTGTGTGATAAAAAACACAGTGCAGACCACCCGGCGCTAATCATCTGGAGTCATTGTTATCTGGTTATAGACACATTCCAAGCCAATGAGCTAGGTTTAGGGATCTACCTGTATTATAACAGTATAAGGCTACAACGTGTGTGATGAGTTTCACTCAAAGTTTTATTTTGTAATAAATTTAATTCTAAATAAAATATGGAAGACAGTCCAGTGAGACTTGAGCAAGTCAGTATGCCTCTGTTAAATCTGCCCTACATATCTTCCACCCAAACTAATTTGATCAATATCAGTATGGTTTGTTCAGCTGATAATGTGCATAATGGTATGAAATTTGATGGAAATAGGAAGATCTTTTATTCTGATTTTTAAAAGCAAGTTTCCTCATCTATAACTTAAGGCAGAAGGTCAGTCAGGTTTTCACCAATGGCACTTTTATGTGGGGAAATTTTCAGGAGTCACTTAACACCTAAATGACATCTACATGTCAAAATTGATATTTGTTGGTTACGGCAACCAGGTCCTTATGTATATCTCTCAGTCTCAACTAGAAAACCTAGCATTTTGCAAATGACATTGCCTGGTTACTTGAAATGAACAGGCTGTACAGATTTTGGTTTACTTTCCAAGTTGAAGATCACAAAACTTTAAACTAATTGAGGTAACCATGGTAAAGATCAGACAAATACTTGTATGGCACTTATGCTTCAGTATTTTCAATAAAAGACTGGTTAATTTAATAGGATTGGTATAAAAAGTGCAGATACATGTACACATATCAAATAAATGTAGATCCCTTTTTAGGCAGGTGCACCTTATGACACCAGGTGTAGGTGACAAAGCTGCAAGTCTGGCATTGTAAATTAGCCAAATAGCCATATCTCAGCTGAGCATGCTCAGTGAGCCATTCACTACAAACTTCACCTAATCAACACAGAAACATGCGCAGGTAAACATAAAGTGTTCAAAAGAATTACTAGGGATAACAACTTGTCGATTTATTCAGAATGTTAATGGTATTTGTTATCATCTTTAGGGTATAGAGTTTTTAAATATCCTTGAGAAATTAGTTCAAGAAAGTAATAAAAATGAGGAAAAAAAAAAAAAAAAAAAAGGAAGTTTGATTTTGGTTACCAGGTAACTGAACAAGTTGAATAGGGAAAGTTCACTTCCTGTGTTAAATGACCTCTGACCTAAATCAGCCCTTGGCTACATGTAGGTTTTGCTGACAGAGATAGCTGATTTGAATTTTTGTTTGCTGTTGATGATGATGATGATGATATGAACTATCAATATTTGTGAGTATGATGGGGCACAATTGAAATTGAGTTTCTCTTTAAGTTAACAGTGCTGGATAAAATATCAATCTTCTCTCTCAAGCCATGATTGTGCCATAGTTCACTAGGAATGCCATTCGTTGGAGTATGGCACATTTTGACGGCGGTGGGTGGTGATCAACGGCGGTTTGCGGTGATGAGTGGTGCCCACTGCGGCCTGTAGCTGCCCACTGCCACTGAGAAACTCAAAGGCAGCCCCAGAGAGCATCTATAATGTTTCATATATAAGCTAAATGAACAAATGCAAGAACTAGTGATTTTATGATGGCAAATAAATGACAGATAAATTCATGATCTACCTATGTTCCACAAAGACTGTGTAAACATGACTATACTTCAATAAAACTAGTGGGCTGAGTGATCACATCATACTACTGAGCTATGGAATCACCTGCATGGGCTATGCTGAGTTGACCAAGGGGCTTTTATTTGGTGAGCTAAGATCACCTGGGGTGAGTTGAAGTGAGCAGTAATATAAAGTTATAAGGTCGGAGAAGCCATAGGAATGTATGCATTTATTGATCAGTTCCCAAAATGAAAAAAATGTCAAAAATTAGGAGCCCATAGCAACACCAAGTTATGAACAAGTTTGTTATACTCCCGCAGGGAGTATATTGGAATCCTCATGTCTATCCTTCCATCCAAAACCACCAGTTGCATTTTGTAGGTGACTGCCTGTTTCAAGTCAGGAGTGAAATTTGTTTCTTCACTTTGGTATTGGAAGATAAATGTTGATGCTTTGGTAACTCTGGAATCTCTTTGCTGTCATTGTTGGGTTTGATATTTATTAATATGGGTCATGTTTTTCCACTTAAGTGTATCATACTAGAGACGTCCGTCTGTATAACTTCAATTGTATAGTGAGGGTCTTGTAGAAGTCTGCTCCTTGGATTTAATTACATAATGTTCCAGATTCATAAATATCACAAAAACGATATAGGCCTACTTTCTACTTTTGCTATAAACTCAGCTGACGAACTTGTCAGAAGAACCGAAGAAGTGATAGGCCTACCAATTCTCTTTTTATTTTTGGCAAAAGTGATAAAATTAGGATTTTGAGTGGTTGGGCCTATACCTATTGGAAACACTATAGTCTGTATTTAATGAAGAATATTTCAAAGGTTGACAAGACCGGTTTAAAACCACCAGTTGCCTTTTGTTGGTGACTGCCTGTCTCAAGTCAGGAGTGAAATTTGTTTCTTCACATTGGTATTGGAAGATGAATGTTGATGCTTTGGTAACTCTGGAATCTCTTTGCGGTCATTGTTGGGTTTGATATTTATGAATATGGGTCATGTTTTTCTTCATTTATAAGTGTATCATACTAGAGACATCCGTCCATCTGTCCGTCCGTAACACTGAACTTGTATTGTAAAATTTAAACGAATCATTAAAAATCAGAAAATGAAAGCAGGGACACAGCAATGTTATATGCACTGGCCCACATCATGCCAGTTAAGTGTGCAAAGTTTGAAAGGGATCCAATGAAAATCCTGGGACTAGTTGTGCATATAACATTGCCGTGTCACTGCTTTCATTTTCTGATTGTTAATGATTCGTTTAAATTTTACAGATCCTAGGTAAATGTACATGTGCATATTTATGGATGGGGCTGAACTTGTATCTGCAACAAGTCCCTAGTTTTTCATTGGATCCCTTTTAAATTTGGCACACTTCATTAGCATGGTCTAAGCAAGTGCATATTACATTGGCATAATACTGCTGTCAGATTCTGATTTTTTTTAAAATGACAGATAAACATACATGTTAATATTTATGGAGGGGGCTGAACTTGTATCCTCAACTAGTCTCAGGTTTTCCAGCAGAAGTCTCTGAAATTTGGTAGACTTTACTGACATGATGTGTGTTAGTGCATATTACATTGCCATGGTGCTGCTATCATTTTCTGATTTTTAATGCATTTTAAAAAATAATAAATAAATTTACAAATTTGTATTATGTGCAGAGCTTAACTCAGGGTTTATATGCACTCCACATTTTCAAACCGTGCCAAATGCCTTGGTGATACACTCTTCAGAGAAGCTCATATATAAGTGATCTCGGGTGCGGGAGTATATTTATCGTACATGTATCATCGCTAGATGACACTTCACTCTAGTTTCACCTCTTGTGAGGGAACATTCCTACCAAGATTCAGCTCAAGCTGATCTGCAGTTCAGGATAAGAAGTTGAAATTGTAGCATTGTTTCAAGCTGATCTGCAGTTCTGGATAAGAAGTTGAATTGTAGCATTGGCACTCAAAAAAGAGAAAAAAAAAGAAAAAAATTGCAGCACTACCATGACTACCTGGTAAATAAATTAGTAACTAGGGGTCCAACGATTTTGAGAAGCAACTTTTTTAACTTTGACATTTTTTAAAAAGTTGTAATAGTCTTTATTCATAGTTTCAGCCCAATGCACCCCAATTGTTTTACTCGTTTTTTGTTCCAATGCAAGTCATACCACAGAATAACCTTCATGATTTAGATGTGTCCCAATGAATCCCCACATCAGGGACAGTTTCTGAGACAGAATAAAATGCTGATCTCCTATATACATGTACTCCCAGCCCACTGTCTAAGCATACCATAATAGTTATGAGGAAAGATCATTAGACATTAATCATGAGCTGGAAATTAATAAGATTGATACTTTTTTATATAAAGATATTAAAGCAGCAATCAAGTACTCTCCTTTTATCACAGTTGCAGTAGCTATTACATCAGTATGTCAGAACACAGATCCACACACTTGGTTAATGACCAAGAGGCCCAAAGCAAAGCTACTGCTCACCAGCAGACTGGCAATTCAGAGGTGTCTACTGTGTGCACTAGGGGGTAACCAATTAAGATAAGCCGAGTAATGTGTTGAATACACAACTCCAGCTTGCTGGTCTCATCATGAGATCACACCAAGTTCACTGCCAATCAGTGCTTTTTGCTCAAGCACTAAACTTTAAAGTGTTTGGGTTTCTTTTGTTTTTTTTTTTTTGACGTAATAACACTTTAAAATCATAATTATATTTAACTCTTAAATGGTCAATTCAAGGTCTTGGCGAGCAAGGCTGTTGACGAAGGCTGTTGACTTATTAGGATCATATTTTTCTCGTTCAAATTTCACCTTTTACAAGCATTGATAATACTATAATTGCATCTTTTCACCGTTTTATAACACAGTATAATGCAGACCAATATTCATGCAATATACTTGTGCATTTGAGAGACTCTCCTCTTAACAAGGAAATATTGAATCATTTGACAGCTGTTTGATGACAATTGAAATGTCATGTAAATATTTATCTGCACCTGACTACTTGACAACCAAGAAAGAATTTTTTTTTGTCTGAGAGTGATGTTTGGATTGATAATTTGTGAAATACCTAAACTATTCATTCTAATAGTAACATATATATACATGTATATATATATATATATAAAACCTTGATCATAATTCATGTATGTGTGTGTATAACACATAAATACACAGTCATTATGTATTTAACTTTTATTTTCATTCCCATTTTGCCATCATGTTGGTACATTCATTCACCTAGCCTAAGTCTGAAACAAATTTATAAAATTTAATGCTCGCTGTACTCCTTGAGTTTCTCAGCAGAGATGGGCATTTGAGGGCGGCGATGGTGAAAAAAGTCTCTGCCCATTCCTGCCGAGGCTTAAAATTTGGGCGGTGGTGGGCAGCGATTGCCGCCAAGCACCGCCAACTGTCGCCAAGAACGCCCATTGCCGCCATCCCCTGCCCACGTCTGCCAAAATATGCCATACCCCGCCGAACAGTGTTCCTAGTGATTGAGACATGCACTGGAAATAGGGATTAAATTGTGTGATTATTTTCCTTCTGACTTTAGGTACATCTGCGGTCAGCATTGCGTCTTCGGGAAATGTGCTGCGCAAATGGTGGATGTTACATCAAGGTGGGGCAACACTTAGGTGCACTTGAGTACCTGCTTCCCAAAGAATACACAGACACTATGAAAGTTTTACACAGTGATGCACCACGGTCTCCATTGAAAGACCTCTACAAGGTCATAAAAGAAGACTTGGGGAAGGATGTAAGTTATTCAGTGGACATTGTATTGTGGTTTTTTGGGGTGGGGTTGATGGGTGGGGGGGGGGTTATGTGTGACTGCAGAGCTTGACATTAAGGCAAGCCTTGTTATCAGAGACATGGTGTAAGCTTTTTGCTGTGACAAGTAAAACAGCTGAACTCTATGGAGATTTAGCCCATACTTGTCCAAAATTGATGCAATGGGTGGCTGGACAAGCACTGCAAAACCCTAATGTCAAATCTTGGATTGTGACATGGGACTACTGAAGGTTTAGAAACAATTATAATTTTGTTTGTATAAAAGATGTGTTGAAACATGTGCAGAGGAAAACAGATTAGTGAGAACTCTGCAAATCATATGTGCGAAGATGTCTTTTCTGGCATATTGTTTAGGAGTGTTTAATATCAACTGACTGCATGGCAAAATAATTTTTATGCAATGGAGGTGGGTATTGGAATGTCATTAATTGTAGACAAATGTTAGAAGTCTGGCAAGATTCTCCTCAAGAAATTCTGAAAGAGGAGGGGGATTGCTAAAAGCAGCCACAAAGGAACAATGAAAGCGCTAGGCTTCTATTCAATATACAGTGAAACCTGTCTCAGAAGGCCACCTCTAGGAATGACCAAATTGTGGTCTCTCAAGACAGGTGGTCTCTCGTAGGATGTACAAATAATAAGAAAATTACTGAGCAAAGTATGTTGAAAAGGTGGTCTTCCAAGGCAGGTGGTCTATCATATAGGAGTGGTCTCAAGACAGGGACCACTGTAATGGGTAGACCAATTTTCAAGCCCTAAATTTTGATAAAAATTCCTAAAATTCTAGGGCTTTTGGGTAAACCCTTGTCTAGATATTTAACAATACATGTAATGCAGAAAGGTGAAGAAATAAACTTATTTTGGTTGATGTTCTTCAGGTTGATGAGCTGTTCTCCAGTTTTGACCCGGAGCCACTAGGAGCAGCTTCTCTGGCACAGGTGCACAAGGCAATCACAAAAGAAGATGGCAGAGTAGTAGCTGTGAAAGTGCAACATGCCAAAGTAAAAGCCCACTCATTTGTGGACATGAAAACCATGGAGGTAAACAATACTAGATGTAGATGTTGAATTTGAAATTTATGTGTTCAAGTGATTTTTTTTTTTTTTCTTATTTATTATGAAATGTCATATATGTGAAGAATGTAGATATACGATGTACCGGGTACGTGTATAAGTGTTGTGTGATCTCACTTTGCCGAAGCCAGATGTAATGCAATGTCATGTTAAATTTTGTTTGTAAAATAGTCACTAATAAAGTTTATCTTTTACATGATAGTAATAGGTCAAAAATATCAAAGGCAGGGGATACATGTTCAATGGGCAAATGTTAACAAAGTCTTGCAGTTGTTCATGAACACTTGATGAGCTTCCTGGACAAGTAAAAAATGATTGGTTTCTTCTGTATGCTTCACTGTATTTTTTTGCCAATGGCTTTGCCTGGTTTTTCATTAATATAATAGAGATACAAATTTTGCATGTGAAATTATTCAATTTTGCACATTTATTTTGAATTTAACATCAGTTAAAGGTATCAAATTTAGAAAGTGTCAAATTTGATTGCACTTGAACTTTGCCAACTCGGGACTTTAAGAACTTCTTACAACGTTCACTCCCAACATATATTCATGCAAACACTTGCGTGTTGGAACTATTCAGTTTAGGAAGCCAAACCTTGAGGAAAGTTCACAGGTTCATCCTTTTGCAAAGAGATACCATGGTAAATTATGGAGCTTATTAATAAGCTTTTCTCAGCACTTATGCTGAGTATTAAACACTGAGGCAGAAATCTACCTCATCATTGCTCTGCAGAAACACTGAGGTAAGAATGGGAGGGGAAATTACCATGATAGTGTTTCTTGGCATTTTACTGAGAAATTTCAAGGTAGAGATAGAAAATAAATCTATCTTTGTACATTGAGGTAGAGATGGGAGGTAAATGTACCATGACATTTCTTTAAAAAAAAATGCAACTCCACACAGAAATTCTACCTGTTGTTTTTTCTTTTTCTTTTTTTTTTTTTTGGGGGGGGAGGGGGGCAAAAATGCCAAGGTCCTTTCTATGCCTGTTCCAACCTTGACTTTTGGCTTCCCTTAGTCTGTCACTTATGAAATTAATAAATTTATTATAAAACCCAAACATTTCTAGACTGCAATAATTCTTTTGAAGTATGTATATTATTACAAGCTAATGATTGTGTAATATTTGATTGTAGTTACTGGTACACTGTATTGCATGGCTCTTCCCAGACTTCCAGTTCTTGTGGATGGCAGAAGAATCAAAGAGAAATTTACCATTGGAATTAGATTTTCTACAAGAGGGCAGAAATTGTGAGAGGGTTGGACACATGCTAAAACATTTCAGCTTCCTCAAGGTACATACATGTATATGCAGGCATTGCATGATGAACAAAAATAAAACAAAAAAAGTTATGTATACTTTTTATAACAATAGAAGAGGTCATAAATCATATTAATCAAGCACTTTTGATGCATAATATACATGTATTTGCAAAAATTGTGCAAGCTTGGGTAAAAGCACAGAACTTTTTACAATTTTTGCATCAATGCACGCTTATCCTTTTCAACATATGGAGGCTTTACTCAAATGCTCTCTTGTGGCTGCCAGCACCATCTGCTTGTCAAATATTGGCAGCAAGTGGAATTATTTATTAAATGACAGGACTGGCAACATTCCAATTTTATGATAGAATTGAAACCTTCATGTGTGATAGGAGAATTACAGTCTGGAATCTTGGCAGTTCATAACTGTGTTCATTTTGTGAGATTGAATCATTTGCTGCTGTGTTAGAAAAATTTATCCATGACAAGCAAAACACCTTCTAAATGGATGAAGCCAGTTTTAAAACAGGATTAAATGAGGATTCACTGAGGGAAAAATGACACAAAATTGACTTTTGGCAACCAAAAGCCATGATTAAGTGACTTGTACTATAGTTTGTTAAGTGTTTATTGTAGATGCGGAAATGCCATTACCATATTCAGATATAACTTGCTGGTGGATTTCCTTTAAAACTAGGGACAAGAAAATTGCATTTTGTATTCAGTATTTATTTCCCAGTGGGACTCTCATATTACTGATGCACAGTTAAACTAATGATACATAGTACTTCAGTCCATGCCATATGAACAATGCATTTTAACTGTGTTCTGTATGGGCCACAACCCCAAAGATGCTGCCAGCAGGGAAAATGACCTGTGCTTATCAGATTAATTAACATCAGTAAACCTTAGAGAATAGGGATCTCATCTATGTTGGAGTTGGCCTTTCAAGTACTCCTAGTAAATGGCTAGAATTAAAGATGTGTAACCAGCATGGAATGAGTTCTTATGAGTTGTATAATTCATGTTAAAGTCTTACGTTAATGAAATGAAAGAAAATCCACCAGTTTGCATCATCTAATAGTGAACCATAATGTTATTTTGCATGCTGTTATTTGAAAGTGTAATCATTTGATAGCTTTAACTCATTCCATACTATTGTGACAGGCCTTGGCCAGTGGTTCTGGCACTGACTTAAGACTATAGGGATGTTGGTACTTGAATGAAAGCTCTTTTCATGAAGAATTTAAATATGCAATTGTCATCTTAAATCTAGGTTAATATACGGAAGAATCAGGGACTGGTATGGAATCAGTTAAAGAGTGTCACTTCTTTATCATATAATTAGTGTAAACTATACAAGTCTCCATGCTTATATTATGTTACTATGACATTTGGACAACTTTTTGAGCACTGTCATTGAGTGCCTCACAGGTACATGTAAAACAAGAAATTCTAAAATAATATAGTGCCTTTTAATTTGTCATTTGGACAAATTACAATGTGTGTAAGGCAGTCTAATTGCATCTTTTAAATGTGTTCTGAAACAGTTAAAGTCAAAAACTTCAGTCACAGTAACCCTAATTTGATAAGCTGACATAACCAACGTATGTATCAACTAGCCACAACTCATTATGAATATAAAAATAATTTAAATTTAAAACTTTTTTAATATCAAAGATGTATATACACATGTATATACCATAATGATTATTGTTGTTAAAAATGGTAAAGTCAGAATGGTGCTGCTGAATAGTCTTCTGGCTGTGCCTACTGTATGTAAATGTTGTCACTTCTTCAAAATCTAAAATTTTACCAATTGGTGCCTTTACATGAAATACGATTTCCTAACTACAACTTGAAATGTGCATGGTATGCGTTTATAAGTATGCAATGGACACTACTAGTGTTTGTGTGTTTACTGAAAGCCAATCTGCAGTTGATCAATTTACACATTCTTATATGAAACATAGCATGCGTTTGTCAATGATTGATCAAAACTGTAAATATAATAGGCTGGGATTTTGATACCCATGTAAAGACCATCTGTGTTTGCCATCTACCATCTACAGTGTATAGCAAGTTACAAGTAAATATGAAATTGATTACACATATAGACACTGATGTAAATATGAAATTAATTCATGTATAGACACTGATACAAAATATGCAACTCAAATACATGTAGGTTATTGGTCAGGTTCATGCATTTCATACACTGTCGTTTCCCACTTCAGCTAGGTGACTGGTGCCAAAGGTTGCAGGTTCGAGTCCCACTCGTTCCGAACATAAAATATATATTTTTGGCATTTCATTAATGCTGGTGGATTTAAGTCCCGATTCTGGAAATAAATGCCGACTCAGTAAATATAGTAGATTACTGTGTTGATATGGCACTCGCACATAACTACCTCCATTGAACCATTCTTTTTAGGAATGGGGATTTGGTTGAGTGGATATGTGCGTTTCCCATTTCAGCTAGGCGACTGGTGCCAAAGGTTGCAGGATCGAGTCCCACTCGTTCCGAACATTAAATATACATATTCTTGTTAGATCAGATTGTTCATATTTTTAGTCAAAAGATAAGTGTAATGTCCAAATCTACAAAATGTTTGCACCTTAAAAATAACATTTAACCTTTGTTCAAATGTACCATGTCACTATTTTGACAAAGTCCACATTTATGTTTGCAGGTGCCAAAAATTCACTGGGAGTTGTCAACAGAGAGGGTACTTACAATGGAATACTGTGAGGGGGGCCAAGTGAATGATGGAAAGTACATGAAAAAACACAACATTCCTGTGGATGAGGTAAACAGATGGACCAAATTATACAGTAAAAAAACAAACAAACCAAAAGTCACTTAGCAACACAACTTTTTTCACAACTTGGTGATGAGTTTTTATTCTACATGCATCTCACAGGATTGATTTTAATCCATATGCATCTGGTCTGTCCACAACATTCTAAAGTGTCACAATATACATACCTGTATGTTGCTGATAAATTTGCTCATGGTATGCATCATACAAAGACAACCAGTACTTAAAAGCAATGATAATAATAGATTTTTTTTCACATTTGAACTGTTTGATAAACCACATATACATTACATGTGTGGAGACCTCTCTGCAACTTCAAGTGACGAAAGCTACGGTTTTGACAAGCTTTTAAACATCCGCAAAGAAAACTTTAAGAACTGTACAATTGCATACCTGAATATCAACAGCCTTGCAAATAAATTTGACCACATCCATGATTACTTGGCCAATAACTTATTGGATATTCTGTGTATCGCTGAAACAAAATTGAACCAATCTTATCCAGACCAGCAATTTGCTGTCGATGGTTATCGGATGTACAGGAAAGATAGGCTTATAAACAACGGTGGTGGTCTAATAGTATACGTCAGATCAGATATTCCATCATTTGTTCGCCATGATCTTGAAATTGAATCTTTTATAGACACTTTGACTAGCAGATTACCAGAACCAAGGGCCACCAAAAACCAGATCATTGAGACTATTTCCGTTGAAATAACTATCAAGAAGATGAAGACACTTTTATGTTTTTGTTACAAACAGCCAAGAGTTCCTGATAGTATGTTTTCATATGCTCTCACGACACTTTTTGACAAAATCATGATTCATTATGAAAGATTCTTATTCATGGGTGATGTAAACATCGACATGTCAGTAGAAAATTCGAGCAGTAACTCACTTAGGGACTTATGTGATATTTTCGACCTGACAAATACTATAAGGGAGAAAACATGTTTCAAAAAAACAGAAGGGACACTCATCGATGTTTGCCTCACCCCATGTCGAAATACCCTGAAATCGTCTGGCACTGTGTTAACAGGACTTAGTGACCACCATAGTCTTATATATACAGTACTCAAGGTCATGGTCCCTAGGGTTGAGCCACATACTGTCATGTTTAGATCTTATAAGAACTTGAATCATGAAGATTTTAGAAATGATTTAACATATGCTCCATTCCATGTTGGTAGCGTCTTTGATGATGTTGATGATCAGTATTGGTTCTTCCAAAAAATGTTTACCGACATTGTAGAAATGCATGCACCTCTGAAATCTAAAAAAGATCAGAGGAAAAGCCCGCCCTATGTTTCAAGCGAGACTCGTAAGGCGGCAGCAAACAAAGCCCGTCTCCAACATCGTTGGGAAAATTTTCGGACAAGGAAAAACTTTCAGAATTTTCGTAAGCAGAGAAACCTCTCTGCCAATGTGCTAAGACGGGCCAAAAGAAAATACATTCTTGAAAAATGTAATTCACAGCAGAACCCTGACTTTTTCAAAGTCATCAAACCCTTTTTTACAAACAAGGGTACGTCAAGCTCTTCTGACATTCAATTATTAGAAAGAGGTGGCATTGTGGTAGATCGTTCCTCGGTGTGTGAGGTAATAAACGAGCATTTTGTAAATGTTGCCTTAGGGATCGGGGAAAGACCGTGCCACGAGTCTGCCTCTATGTCAAACCATGAGTTCGTCAAACACAGTCAAGAGAAATACAAATCACATCCTAGTGTTTTGAAAATCAAAAACCAAAAGGAACGTGATAATGATGCAATTTTTCAAATCGATGCAGTCGGCCAAAATGAAGTTTTAAAACTACTTCTTTCAGTCCCATCAAATAAAGCCACTGGACATGACCGTATCCCTGCTAAAATCATAAAAATCGCTGCTCCTTGTATTGCGCCTGCAGTCACTGAAATCATTAATAGTTCCATATTTCAATGCAAGTTCCCCAATGCTTGTAAGCTTGCTGAAGTTGTACCTTTGAAAAAGAATGAAAATTCTTTGGACAAGAGCAAATACAGACCAGTCAGCATTCTCACATGCATCTCCAAAGTTATAGAAAAGTGTTACAACACCAAACTGGTAGATTTCAGTAACCAAATTTTATCATCTGTCATAACTGCATATAGAAAGGGTCACAGCTGTCAACATACTCTTTTGATGGTTACAGAGCTTTGGCGCAGTGCTTTGGACAAAGGTAAGGCTGTCGGAGCTTTAGCGATGGATCTGTCTAAAGCTTTCGACTGCCTACCCCATGATCTCATTGTGGCCAAACTCTTAGCATATGGCATGTCAGAACAATCAGTCACTCTATTTTGCAGTTACCTACGAGGTAGGTTCCAAAGAGTCAAAATAGGCAATGCCAAAAGTACATGGAGGGAGATATTGAAGGGCGTTCCACAGGGTTCTATCCTTGGGCCGGCGCTCTTCAATATCTTCCTCAATGATATTGTTTACTTCTTTGAGCAGTCGATTCTTGCAAATTTTGCAGATGATAACACCCTTATTGTACAAGGTGAAAATCTACAAACAGTTGTAAACACACTCGGACAGGAAGGCTCTGTAGCTACCGACTGGTTTGCTTTCAATCTTATGAAAGCAAACCCTGACAAGTTTCATTTTATGTCAGCAGCCAAAAAGGCAGATGCTGCAGTAAATTTTAATTCCATTGACATCGAGTCCAATTCAATACAAGCCGAAGACTCAATTAAATTATTAGGTGTTCACATTGACAGTCGTTTGAACTTCAACAAACTAATTTCTGAAGTATGCAAGAAAGCTGGTCGGCAAATCAATGCCCTAAAATGATTATCATCTTATTTGAATTACAATGCTAGGCTCACAGCTTTTCGATGCTTCATTCTTTCCCATCTGAACTACTCTCCACTCGTTTGGATGAACAGCTCTAAGGTTCAGATGGACAAGATTGAAAAGTTGCAAGAGCGGGCCTTGCGTATTGTTCTTAGGGATAACAAGTCAGCATATGCCAAACTTTTGACCATGGCTGGTGTCCCATCTATGAGGGACCGATATCAATCCTGTTTATTGAAAGAAGTTTATAAATCTGTCAATCACACAAATCCCAGTTATATCAATAATCTATTTACAGCGCGTGAAACAAACTACAGTTTAAGAGGAACCCACATGCTAAATCTACCAAAAGTTAATACGACTAAATACGGCCTAAATTCCTTCACTTACAAAGGGGCAAAATCATGGAACTCACTTGACAACACCCAGAGGTCAGCTGAATCGCTTCAGAAATTCATGAAATTGATCTAACGTTTTGGTACTCATAGGTGTAAAGCCTCTGGGTGTCGCCGAGTGAAGACCTACACATTATAAGTATCCCCCATGAGTGGGACATTGGCCATGGTCAAAGGAATTATACAAAGGAATTATACTGGTGTGTATTGAGTATATTGTGTATATTTTAGTCTTATGTGTCAATCTTTACTTTTTATACATATATCTTACCTTTTATTCCACGTCGACTATACTAGTCCCTAGTGGACTAATGTTCTTTGTTTGTAATGTTCGACGAAAAATAAAATCTATCTATCATCTATCTATCTATCTATCTACATGATATTATATGATCAGTCCTGAATCCAGAGTGCTTAGGCTGTGGCAGTGTGCCAGGAAAGCTATGTGTACATGTCTGATCAAATGTAATGAAATCATGGTACAGTATACATTGTGTCTTTTTGTTTCATTTGGGTCAGGTGTCAAGGAAACTTGGAAAATTATACAGTGAAATGATCTTTGTTGAGGGTTATATACACTGTGATCCACACCCGGGCAATGTGTTAGTCAACCAATCCAAAGAAGGAACAGAGATTGTCCTGTTAGACCATGGACTTTACCAGGTAGGTCGTTTAAAAGAGCCAACAAACATTACAGGTACATGTACATCAATATTTGCTAAATCATGATGAAAAGGTACAGTGATCCCTGGCTTGAAAGATCACCATCATGAGAGACCACCTGTCTTGAAAGACCATGTTTTCATAATTTTGGCTTTGTATATTTCATATTATGTATACCTCTGATATAAGACCACCTGTCTTTGAAGACCACAATAAGCATGATAAGATGATCCCTATGGATGGCCTTTGAGGAGAGAAACCACTATACATACAATGGAAACATTAATGTACACATGGTGTCAAGCTTTAAGTTCAGAGACAAATACATGTATATCTTTTACCTTTTATAAACATTCTAAATCCAAACACCAGTTTTACGGCACTATTCTTGATTATCTATTGATGCCAAAAATATAGCACTTTTTTTAAGTTACATTGTTGTGTACAGGTAAAGACATAGAATTGAGTAAATTCAACATGTTTTGGCATGTATGAACAGATTATTTTGAAAATTGTAAAATTTTGCCAATTTGTTTCTTAATCTGGGATTTAAATGGGAATGTATATTAAAAGCCTATCTACAGCAATTATTCTTTTTTCTATTTTTCTGTCACAGTGTAAAACTTGCAAATCGTCTTGTGTTTTGTTGCTGATACAGACACTGCAGTCTCTTCCTTTTTAGTACTTTTATCTTCGTCATAAATCGATTCATCCATGATATACTTTTATTTTCAACAGATTTCTTATAAAATTTGTCTTGACTTCGGTTTGATTGTGACAGACCCACAGATATAAGCCACGTAAATGTGAAGCATATGGCTTATGAGGGCAGCTTTAAAAGAGAAAATATTGACATTTGGCAATTCAGAAATGCTGAACAGAAAATGTTAGAAAACCATAGGACCAGTTTCACTCTTGATGGGGCTCATCAACTACCAGAAGCTGCACAGGTCTTATACAATAGACATTAGCGCTACATGTATGTCCCCAGTACAAGTTTAGTGCATGTATTTTATGATTATGTGGATTGTGATGACTGTCTGAATGAACAGGTTGAAAAATATCACAAGCAATAAATCCATGTACAGTAACTATGTTTATAAACCTTATGTTCATGGTTGTGATACCTTTGAGAACTGGGTCAACTGTATAGATAAATGATGAATCAGTCAATGCAATGTTTTTTTTTGAACAAGAGAGCTGCCTGGATGCATTTAACTTATTGAGAAATATGTAAATTAAGGCAAAAACCTTGGTAAAATTCAAGCACCTAGACCTATTGCATATTGGTGTCTATTGATAGCCTGAAATACTTGCAGCCTATTGCATTTGAATCAGGCTTGATGCTTGTGTTTTAGTAATTTGAGCAATGTGAGAGACAAGCTTTAAGGACAGGTAAGACACCAGAAACCTTTGCATGGCCCATTTTGAGATTTTAAAGGTTTTTACAACATGAATGTCCTTTCTATTAGTTGTCAAAATTTCAAGCTTTTAACTAAAGTGGAAATAAGAGAAAAACACCAAAAACTACACATGCATATGGACATCGGAACGTCCATGTGTCATTCTTTTGGTTTTCAGCCGCCCAACGGAACAATGCCACCCATCAATCATACTTAACAGCCTGTCGTGGCTGCAGGTAGCAACGGCCCATGGCAAAAGGAGAGTGGTATCAGGGCGGCAATGCGAAATAAGGCAGCATGCCGAAAGTATGTCTGTGGGCAGGGAAAAGATGCAAACATGCTAACATATCATAGCCTTAGTGGTTTACTTTATAGTTATCTTGCTTGTTTTGCGTTCTAATGAAGGGAGACTTTAAATGTTCAAGAGGAGCGGGAATTGTCAGACGATGTCCCTTCAAACTTCAAAGGCCGTGCCGCGCGATGGATTACCCCAGTGGTCCTTCACACCAAAGACAGGCAGGGAAAAAACTGGCACCTTAATCAACAATACCCATGTACATAATAATATTTTATCGAAACCCAGGGATGAGGAAATAAAAGTACAAATAAAGACATCTGATTAAGCATAAACGTGAGCAGCAGAGAAAACACACAAAATGGGGTTACAAAACTCAGGTTGGAAAGAGAAATGAAACTCATTGAGAAAATAACTACAAAATAATGACAAGCTAACTGAGTAAAGTGTACAGACAAGTCTAACAAGCTAACTACATAAAGTGTTCAGATAGGAGCAAATACAATAAAATACTATCCCTAGAAACGGGATGAAGAGGTAGGGGGCGGAAGACCAAACCCGCCATCCATGCACTGACCACGAGCGGCCGCAGGCCTCCCCATCAAAGCAAGGCAACACAACTTTCGTTGCCAGGCTTGAGGTCACGGGGTCCCAAGGGCCGCCTCCATGACATCACACTTTGAAACCAGACTGTCGCTGTCACTGTTTGAAAAATCACTCAATAATGTTTTCCGTACTTCAAAGGCTCTTTTATTCATGTGATGGGCCAAGAATTGATTGACAACCTCCCCAAATGTTAAGCGATGATGTTTACCACGTTTTGTACAAATATCAGCTAAACTTGAGCAAATGGTATTGTTTCAGAGGCAAATGATCAACATCAAAGGCCTTTGCAGCTTGTTTTCTCAGAAAGGATAATAGGACGAGAACCTCACCTAAGAATGGTTATTCCACGAAAATGGGTGGGCGAAATTTAATCCGGTTAACGGCTTTTGATTCTGTAATGTCTGAACTGCAAAAACAATTCAATGATTTCAACAATTTTGCTTCCTTCTTTTTCTATGAAATAAAGAAAATGAACATCCTGAAAATCAAAGGGAAAATTGAAATGTGACATTTCGTTTTTCTGTTATCCATCCTCAAAGTTTGACATTATGTCAAACTTTGAGGATGGATATTAACAGAAAAACGAAACCAAACATAAAAAATCGCAGGATTGTTTTTGTTGCCAATATATCAGGATTAAGATGCAAGTGTGATTATGATTTTATCACAAATAATTAGTGACTTATATCAACATTTATAAGGTGGATGCTTTGCGGTCAACTTTCAATTTCTTATTCAACAATTAACGTCACAGACACCCAAATACGGGACATATAAAGTCTTTGGAGTATGACGAGTACACACATATATGATTTGTTATCCTAACGCAAATACATTTTGAGCTAGGATTGACTAAAGTGGGATTTATTTTTGGTGTCTTACCTGTCCTTAAGTTCCATTTTTTATATTGTTTGTGACCAGGCAAGCAAGATTATGTGCCAAGTGGCTCATATTGTGAACAGCTGGCCATGGTGAATCCAATGCTTGAAACCTTAACAATAAATATTTTAATCCATCTAAAGTATATAGCAGTAGGATAAAGATACCTACACATAGAGTTGAGTGAGCCCCTACTCATGAGTAGCATACATAGGGTCAGGAATGATAATGGAATAGGAGGCTTGAAGTTAAAAACATTGTACATGTACAACTAGCAGGTGCACCAATGAGAGTTTATGGCACACAAGAAGTTCAAGAGTATGTGAAGTAGGTATTGTCTGGTGGAATAAATATATGTACACAAAGGATGACAAAATAGCAAAAAGAGGGTATACATATATGAGATTACATACAATTTACCAGAAATATGCAGATGAATATGTAAGAAATTAAATGATGTACTTTGCATGTAAGACAAAGACTGTAAATGTCAATGGTTTTTATGCTTTCTAAGCATCATGAAAAAAAATATTTTCAAAACAAATTGGTTGCTCTAGGATCTGGGATTAATGCATTATGTACATAAGACTGTAAGAGGGATCTATGCCAAATGAAATATTTAATGCTGCCTGTTTGCCACATGAATATAAGTGTCCAGTTGCACCATAGGCAACAATACTCAGACTGAGTCACTTTTAGCCTGCCAATGTTGTCATATTTCACAGTTGCTTTATAATACATGTGCAGATAATATCCACTTGTCAGAAGTTCCATATTTGAAAGCAGCAAAAACTCTTTTTTCTATCTAGCTCCACACCACATGAGCAAATGATAGGGCCAATGATTTTCCTTTTCAAAAAAAAGGGGGAATTCCGCTTCATCAGCAAAAATTTTTCAAGTTTCGTTTCACTGCTATATATTTATATATAATTCATGTTAGAAAAAATATATTCCGTTTCAAAGATGAAAAAAATACACAATTCCGCTTCGGTTTCAGAAAAAAACAGAAAATCATTGGCCCTAAAATAATGAGTTTCATGATATTAATATATATATACATGTATATGTATATATAATATATATATATATATATATATATATATATATATATATATATATATATAATGTATAGTATAGTGGGGACTGGAGAGTGCATGACTGATTTCAGACATTAACTGATGACTTCCGCCTAGACTACTGCAACCTATGGATGTGCTTAATTAGCGCAGACCTGCCAGGCATTCAGCATTATGCAGGCAAGCTGGGTACTGGGGAGCTGGCTGGTCTTTTTGCCTGTATGGTCACCGCCAGGTCATGGGAAGCTATCACAGCTGGTATTGACAAAAGAAAGTTTACCGATGATGAGGTACATGTAAGAATTAAATTATTTGAGTGTAGTATTTCCTTGAAGAGATCCATATCATGAGAGATCACTGGGATTCTGTGACCACAGTTCATAGGACATGAACATCTAGAATCATTGCCGTTTTACCTGTTAAAAACCACCTGTGACATGAGGCTCACAAAAAGAGATAGATGGTCACATATACTACATGTACTAGGAATCACAATGTGTTATTTGCAAGAAACTCATATGAATTGTAGTTATGACACATTTAATTTTCTCCTTTCAATGTTTTAATGAAATCCGTTTAGCTTTTTCATACAATGTACATTAATTACTCCCAGCATTGGATGCAGTTTTCACCAAAAGAAGTTTGGCACAGCTAGTATCTGTCAAAGACTTGCTGGTTCAGTATCCATGCACATATGTAAATTATAAAATGTATCTGTACTGCAATTTATGAAAGGGCATGGTTGGTATAAACCAGCTTAATTTACAGTTTAAAAGTAGTTCATTTCACTCAGAGGATCATGTTTGTTGTTGTCTCTTTCAGGATGACGAGATCAAGAGGAGTGTCGGCATGTATTTGCCACAGATTGCGCAGATTCTCAACAAAGTACCTCGACAGATGCTGCTACTCTTTAAGACAAATGACTTACTGCGTGGCATTGAACATAATCTCAAAACTCGGGCAAATGCACGTTCATTTGTGACAATGTCCAAGTGTTGCGTGCGTGCTGTGTATGAAGACAAGCATAAGAACTGCAACAGTCAAATAGGCAAATTGAAACTAGGATTACAGAAGCAAATAGCCTTATTGAAGATTTCTATTTATGAATTGTACCTCTGGATCAGCAGCTCCCCTGTTGCTAGATTGTTCAGTTGGGGTTTTATGAAAAAGTCAGAAGTATTATGACCAAAGTGATATTTTAAGGTTTTTGTTGCCAACATACAATGTAAGTCAGTATGTTTGGTACATACATGTACCATTTCAGAGGACTGGTATTTATATATTGTATTATAAACTCTCTGGAAAATGACTTGAATCTTTTACATGTACATGTAGCTCTGCATGGTGTCTCTGTTTTTTTTTTTTTTTTTTTTTTTTTTTTTTTTAACAACTGGGAAAACAACTGCTGTATGATGTAAATTAATGACCAGATTTACTAACATTTTGAATTGCGGCTCTGGTTCCATGCCTGCTAACTTAGAATCTGCCTTGTACTCCCTATGAAGGCCTGCCAGAGTTTTACATTGTATGACATTTTTGAGTCTTCAGCCATTAAACAGTCACACTTGCTGACCAGTGAACCACTCCCTGCTATTGGCTAACACATTGGCTGTTTTTCGGCAATGCTTTGCAGGAAAGCACCACTGGACCCTCCAATGTGTTGCTAGCCATGGTGGTGTCAGCTTGTGTATTGTAATTGGATTGGGCTTCTGTTTATTCTGTATATTCTTCATAGTATTGTCTTTTCATGTGTGTTTCATGGGGCCTTTTTCTGTACAAGGGTGTCTTACTTGTTACAGCTTCTCTTGATGATCTTGGGAGTTACATTAAAAGGTCTTTGTCCACTGAAGCAAAATTAAATTTGGCAATTGATGCGTGTACTATGATATTTGCAGAAGTAAAGGTCTAAAGGTAGTCATTATCACTTTGACTGCTATGACTTCCAATTGTTCCATCTAATTAATGATCTAATCCTTATTCTGTCATTTTATTACACCATATTTAAAAATCTCCCGAAAATATGAAGCCATGCCCCCTGAAACTTGGACCCATATTCTGGCCCCCAAACACTCTTTGCTATATATATATGACCAAATCCATAATGCCACGCCCTGAATATAACTGATTACGCTTGTTTTTCATATTTTCAGGTTTCAAATCTACCCAAAATCGATCATTTTTTACATGCACACGTCACGCCTGACAACGACCCACATTCTTCACATAAAGAAGTGATTTGACGTTGGGGGGAGTAAATGAAAATTTCCCACAACCAAGTAACCACCCTACCAAATAGTGAAATAGCTAATCTGTCAGACTATATTCATGAAACTATAGCTTTAAAGACTAATTTATATCATTTTTTCATCGCTTTTCGTAACATCCTTCAACCCAGCCGCCTGTTAATCATTGAACTTCCAGTAAGCAGGATAGCTTTGTAAACAGTGTGACGGCTGCACACACACTGCATGCCCGGAGATGAGATTTAGCGAGGGAAGGTTTGGTTTTCTGAGCTGATGTAAATTTAGTGGAATTTTGACATTTTTAGACAGAATTTGATCAAATCAGAAAGGGATTTGTCTTATGAATATATAGTGATAATGCAGGGAAAGTGTTAGTGGCAAAGTCGGGCTAATTTTAGGAGGTTTCAGTCAGAAAGTTTGAACGAGCGAAAATAGGTCAGTTAGCGTGGGGGCCACCATTTTGAATTATATTATCATCGACGAAAATAAACAAACACAAGTCTATAGTATGTCGGGACATGGATTGTCAAAGAGTAGCAGGGATGCAGGACAAGGGAAGGCAGCAGGAGGGAGGTCTTCTAGAGGAGGATGGTAGGTAGTAGGGAGACAGATCGAGTTGGGGAGGGAGCTGACAGGAGGGGAGGATGAGCGCAGGGTACAGCTAGAGGGGGGTGGGTGAGACGACCACATACAGTGTGAGGGGTGCTGTATGTGGGTCGAGTTCAGTGCTGCAGGACTAGCCTGCTCTCTGAATGAAGCGAGGGAGGAACGTTTCCAGTTAAGGTGTGGGAAGTGCAGGAGGGTGGAATTTCAAAAATGTTAACCATGATGATCTTAATGATTATTCTTCAGTTGCACCATGGAATAATGGGTTGGACACCATCTACAATATGATGTAATACAGTGGTCCCCCTCTTATAAGGCCACCCCAAATGCAGCCAAAAAGTGGCCTTATAATAGGGGTGGCCTTTCTTGAGGGGGAGAATATAATGGGAATACCATACTCTCTGCACAAGAATGCTGGCTATTCAAGAGGGGTGGCCTCTGGTGAGAGGGGCCCTATAGGAGGGGGACCAATGTATAGGGGTCAAAATGTGAAAATCTTGTGAACACTCTAGCATCTTTACTTGTTGATGGATCTTTACCAAATTTGGTGGGATTGTGCAGGAGGTCAAAGTATAAGTTACAAATGATACTAGTGGCGCCACCTATAATTTGATGGAAATTATGAGCTAAAATGTGTTTTTAGATATAAAATTCCATATTTGAAAGAATAATTTGATTTGACTTGCCAAATTTATAGGATATATAGACCATGGCCAATGCTAGAATGTTATGTAATATCAGTGACCTTGACTTATTTATGTAAGGTCACCATGACTGTAAACTTGAAATGGCGATTTTGTAATAGCAGAGTGTAGCATGGACATCAATGGCAAAGAGAATTGAGCCTCCAGATCAAATTTGCACTTAATTTACATAAAACATAAAACTGTACTTGTTGACCTACTTTTTGGGTCAATGTGACCCAATAATTATGGAGGTTGGCGCGTGTCCAAGTTTATTGTTTTATTTCAATAACTCAAAAAGTTATCACTCGATTTGAAGAAATAGACTATACGTGGAAAGGTACGTGTGGGCGCATATTTTGAAGGTACAATTTTTTAATTCAAGTTGGTCAAGGTCAAATGGCCAGTTTGAATATGGGGTCATCTCGTGAATGTTCTGCATCCCACAATTTTTCGATAGGCCCACCTAACATTTAGGAGTTATAACATGCATAAAAATATGCTTCAACCACAATGTTGATGGCACCATCTATAGTATTATGTAATATACAGGTCAAAATGTGAAATCTTGTGACTGCAATACATCCACAGATTTCAAGTTAGCCCAATATATATTTCAGGACTTATAGGGTGTATAAAAATCTAGGTTAATTTCGATATTGGTGGTGCCACCAACAGTATTATGTAATGTAAGGGTCAAAATATGAAAATCTTGTGAACACGCTAGCATCTGTAATTTTTGGCAGATCTTCACGGAATTTGATGGGATTGTTGGGGAGGTCAAAGTCCAAATTGCTAATTATATTAGTGGTGCCAGCTATAATTTGATGGAAATTATGAGCCAAATGTGTTTTAAGATAGAAAATTCCATATCTTGAAAAGCACTTGGATTCGACTTGCCAAATTTATTGGATATATAGACAATGTGAAAGCTAAAATTTGGTAAATTATCAGTGACCTTGACTTATTTTAACCTTGATATTCTGTCGCAAGGTCACTGAGGGCATAAAGTTAAGGACTGACTCATTATTGTCTTAGCACATGCAACAATATCCATCACAGGAATTGTACAAATAAGCTATGATGACATGTGGAGCGAAGTGCCATCTGATGGAATTTTTATACACTAAATGTACAAAAGCTTTATATGTTCAGAAGCCACTTGAGGACTCGCAACTTTGAAATGAACAGGTGCAATATAGCCACGTTGCCAACAGAGCGTTAGGCGCATGGGCCTCATGTTTATATGCACATATGCATGCATCAGAACATACATACATGAGCTGTGGAATTTGATTTATATCCTGTTTGAGAGAGGGGAATTAGTATATGTATTTACTCCACTGATACCAGGATATATCACTTAAATAAACAGGGTCTCGTGCAACATTCATCGTTCAAAGTAGCCCAAGGGGTGACTTTGAACGTTCAAAGTAACGCCCATAATTTGACATGCACTGACAAAAAAAGATTATCACTCATGGTGAACAAAATATGAAACAAACTTTAGGTGATAAATACACAAAATCATACTGCGGATGTCAATTTACATTTTGCATTTGAAGATGTTTTTGTATAAGTGTATAGTTACTGTTGTAGTGACAAAAGTTCGTCTGCTATGGCAAATCTACTTACCAGCTGTATCCATGTTCAAATTTGTTGCAAGACTAGGATCTTTAGAGCGGCAACATGAGGATAGCATAAATAAAATCAGTAAGACCTGTGATAAAACCTGACATATAAAAACACCTGCAAATAGTATGTATTAGATACTTTTTATAAAGAAAAAAAGAATAAATCAAATGTTCAAAGTCCCCCCTCCGTCCCCCGTTCAAAGTAGCCCCGGTTGACGGTAATATTTAGTTTCCACACATGACGCACATTTGATGAAATTATAGCCATATAATTTCTTATGATAATGAATTTCACCTAATAATAACTGATTTTGAAAAACAAACACGTTCACCAGAGTTCAGTTCAGTTCAGTAATATTTGGGAAGAAGGTCAAGAAAGAAACCTGAAGAACCCGCTCCTAATAATTTTTGAATTGATTAATTTTGGTTGCTTGTGGTTGCACTCTCTCTACTGCCTGTTGACCTAGTTCATTATGTGGACCCCAAATGGTGTTTCCATATTCAAGATGCGTTCTTACAATTGATTTGTATAATTGCGGCATGGTGTCAATATTTATATTTGCAAACGACTTGTTTATTACTGCCAAAAATCTGTTTACTTTTGTCACTACTAATGCTGTATGCTGATGGAACTTGAGCTGGTTGTCAATGAGGACAACCAAATCCTTCTCCTGATTGAACTGTTCAAGGGTTTCACCTCCCATAGTATAAGCGTGACGCTGATTACCATGTCCTAGGTGCATAGATTTATATTTAGTTGTATTAAAAGGAAGCTGCCATTCCTCTGACCATCCTTGAAGGGAGTCATTGTCACCCTGGAATATTCCAATGCTGGTATCATTTTCAATATAACTATATTCTGTTGTGTCGTCTGCGAATTTTTTGTTACACTCTTAACAACAGTTGGCAGATCGTTGATGAATATTACAAACAACACTGGCCCGAAGACAGAACCCTGAGGTATCCCACTCCCTATCTCTGCTCATGATGGTTTACACCCGTTGAGTACAACCCTCTGCCTGCAACCAACAAGAAAATTTCTAATCCAGTTTAAAATGCCACCTTTTACTCCGTAAGCTTCTAGTTTATTCAAAAGTGTAGTGTGGGACTGAATCAAAAGCTTTCTGAAAGTCAAGGTAAAAAGCCCCAACAGGATAATTCTGACATAGTAAATGTGCCCATTCATCCATAACGTTTAGCAATTGGACTATACAGTCTCTACCTGGGACAAGACCATATTTTGCTTTAGTGAAGAGGTTATTTCTAAGCACATGAGATACTAATGCATCTCTAATAATTGATTCCAATAATTTCCCAACAATAGTAGTGAGGCTGACTGGTCTATAATTCCTTACTTGTTTTTTACTACGTTTCTTTAATATTGACGTCACATGTCCCACTTTCCAAATATCGGGTAACATTCCAGTGTCAAGTGACTTTTGAAAGATTATAGTCCGTGGTGCACTAAGTTGTTCACCAGCCTCTTTTAGTATTCGAGGGTGCCAGCCATCCGGGACAGGTGACTTTGATATTTTCAGCTTTTGTAACTTCTTCAAAATAATTTCCTGAGTTATTTCTGCATAGTTCAAGGGCACATCATAATTTAAGTCTTCCAGGGATGGAATATTGTTCAGGTCTTTTTTAGTAAATACACTACTGAAGAAGTTGTTCGATGCCTCAACTTTCTCCTCGTCAGTATGGGCTGTGGAACCATTTTCCACAATTAAATCGTCCACTTTTGAAGTGGTTTTCATTCGTGAATTGAGATACTTCCAAAATGATTTTGGGTTTGTTTTTATATTAGCAGCTAATTCCTTTTCAAAATTCTTCCTTAGTAGATGGTTCAAGTTCCTCAATGCATTTCTTTCTCTTGTGTAACATACATAATCCAGGTAGTCATTCGTTTCTGTAAAACGTTTCCAGTGATGGTATTTCCGTTTGCTAAGCTTCATGGCTTCCCGTGTCATAAATATTTTTTGTCCTTGTTTTAGGCTTGCTCAATGGAATACATAATCATTCCTTGACTGTTAACTCAAATTAACTGGTAGAGAGGGACCATGCCTGTTCAAATGAAAGCAGACTCAATTCATTGGTCCAATTTACACTGTTCAGCATGGCTCTCACAGACCTTCCAACTCACACGCATCTCGCGTGTGACACACTCATTTGAATATTTTGTCACGCTCACACTCTTGACTTGAGCCAACTTACACATTCAAAAACAAAAACAAAAAAAACCATGTTATTCATACGAACGAAGCAAAGAGGTCCTAAAAATGGAAAAAAACCCACCAGCCATTATAATAAGGTTGTGTTTAAACAAAAAGAATGAATAACATCGGTTTGGTAGGTTCATTTTGAAAGCTGTAAAAGCTGGAATAATAACCAGTGACATTATGTTGAGTAAAAACACCAGAAAAATAAAAATTATGTCTCCCGGTGGAAGCCGGGGGACATATTGGTTTAGTGCCCGTTTCTTCCGCTTCTTCTTCTTCTTCTTCTTCTTGTTCAGGTTCTTCAACACTTGGTTTCCGTGCGATAAGTCTTGAAGGACTTGACGGAATTTGATGAAACTTGGTAGGATTATGTATCTAGACAAGACCTAGGTTGGGATTGTATTTGGGTGACCTTGACCTAATTCTCAAGGTCACAGGGTCACTTATGTGAAATTGGTTTCCGTTCGATAAGTCTTGAAGAACTTGATGGAATTTGATGAAACATGGTAGGATTATGTATCTTGGCAAGACCTTGGTTGGGATTGTATTTGGATGACCTTGAGCGAATTCTCAAGGTCACAGGGTCACTTATGTGAAATTGGTTTTTTGTGCGATAAGTCTTGAAGAACTTGATGGAATTTGATGAAACATGGTAGGGTTATGTATCTTGGCAAGACCTAGGTTGGGATTGTATTTGGATGACCTTGATGGAAATTTCAAGGTCACAGGGTCACTTATGTGAAATTGGTTTCCGTTCAATAAGTTAGAAGCACTTGATGGAATTTGATGAAACATGGTAGGGTTATGTATCTAGGCAAGACCTAGGTTGGGATTGTATTTGGATGACCTTGAGCAAATTCTCAAGGTCACAGGGTCACTTATGTGAAATTGGTTTCCATTCGATAAGTCATGAAGAACTTGATGGAATTTGATGAAGCTTGGTAGGATTATGTATCTAGGCAAGACCTAGCTTGGGATTGTATTTGGATGACCTTGAGCAAATTCTCAAGGTCACAGGCTCACTTATGTGAAATTGGTTTCCTTTCGATAAGTCATGAAGAACTTGATGGAATTTGATGAAGCTTGGTAGGATTATGTATCTAGGCAAGACCTAGCTTGGGATTGTATTTGGATGACCTTGAGCAAATTCTCAAGGTCACAGGCTCACTTATGTGAAATTGGTTTCCGTTCGATAAGTCATGAAGAACTTGATGGAATTTGATGAAACGTGGTAGGATTATGTATCAAGGTAGGACCAAGGTTGGGATTGTATGTGGCTGACCTTGACCTCATTTTTAAGGTCACAGAGTCATTTATGTGAAATTGGTTTCTCTGCAATAAGTCTTGAAGAACTTGATGAAAACTGCTAGAGTAATGTATCTAGGTGAGAGCTAAAATAGGATTGTAATTTTCAAGCAAACTTGGTCATTTGTAATTTGTGATCACCTGTAGCTTATTCAGAGACGTAAGTGTTCCACCGGGAGACATTTGATTTTCTGTTGGAAAATCAGTCTGTTCTAGCTTTGCTTGAATTCAGAAAAAAAAATGATCACCTTTCTTTTGTCTTCATTAACACCTTTAAGCTCCTGGAAATGCCTTAAAATGCATATCTTGATGTTAAAAACTCTCCGGCTTCTGGGGGCGGCCTGGTGTGGGGAGTCACATGCACGGTTGCCTGCAAAGCAGACCAAGTTATGTGTTACTACACTTGGTCTGCCCTTCTTCGACAGGATTTTATTTATAGTAAGGGAAACAGAACTATACTGTGACCCTCCCCCTAGACTGAGGCACCAATCAGGAAGTTCATCATTATCGCCTGAACCAGTAACAGCCTCTGGTCCCTAGTGTACTGAAGCCTATTACCATAGTAACCATACTCAGCCAATTAGAAACTGAGTCACTTTTCCATCGCAGAACAGTGACCTTGTCAAAGAAGGGCAGACCCCAGCGGAGTAGACAAAATACGCAGCTTGGGTCTGCTTTGGAGGCAACATGCACGGAGTCTCACTCATAAAATTTACCCCCAGGTAGGAAAGTCTGCTCTTAGTGTATTGTAGTCCCCTTTATTTAAATTCAATCTTTCTTTCGCAGCTTTTTGAACTGGTATATAACACAAAGAAGAGAGAATTCGAGAGGAATGAGACGAGTAACAACAAAAAAGTTGTGACCTCGCGTAGCTCGAAAGTGAATTCCAGAAATGCACAGAATGATGAAGATGATGCATGGAAATGTTGTGTGTGTGAGGGAGTGCTTGCAAATGATCGTGACAAAATTCTGGAATGAGGTGGGAGATGTAATTTGTATTTTTGTGCAAAATGCATCGATATGAATGACTATATATCAGTATGTAACTTAACAGAGACCTGACTGTTTTTGGTTCTGTCTGACTTGGTGTTGAACAAGCTTAACCATGTTTCATTAAGAAGGAAATAGCAGATACTACTAAAATCAGAGTACTTGCATTTTTTTCACATTTTGGCCCCCTGTATTATGTAATCCACTGGGTGCCACAACCAATAACGAAAGGAACCAAGATTTCCCTCTGATGCTAACAATGGCTTATACATAGAGTATGCCCAAATTTTATTATTATTATTATTATTATTATTATTATTATTATTATTATTATTATTATTATTATTATTATTTATTTATTTATTTATTTATTTATTTATTTATTTATTTATCTATCTATTTTTCTACTAATCACAATCTTGTTAAAACTTGGCATTATTTTCAATTGAAATCAGATGCAACTTACCAGTCAAACTAACACAGGTGGCTACAGCGATAGCGGATGTTTACATCCTTAGATGGGTCATCCTGACTATGTATTTGCATATATATATCCTGTAATTTTGGTAAAATCGATTTTGTACACTTCTTTCTTTTGTATTATGTAATACCATATATCTGATATTTGTATCTGCTGATCTTATGTATATGTAGGCCTATATATATGTCTAATAGGCCTAAATAGATGTGAATCCTGAATCCAAAAATTCAAGGGGTTTACCTAAAAGTTGTAGACGCTAACATGTTGACAAGCAATTGTTTACGGAATGATGGACGGACGGACATCAGTGATTGCGTAACGCCGTGAGGTCTGTGACCGGTGGTAAGGCGAGCTAAAAAGTGTTTTGTTGCGCATTCTTCGTTGGAATTAGCCCTAGCGGTGGAGAGCGGAAGCAGACCGACCCGCACGCACTTTAAAGTCTTTACAGCGTGGAGGTAGAAACGTGTTCATAACAACAACATGGCGGACGACGCTATCACAGAAGAAACCACTGTCGGCTGTGCCATTTGTGCTGCAAAAAGTGCACTAAAGCGTTGTTCTAGGTGTAAATCAGTAGCGTACTGCAGCAGAGAACACCAAATTCAACACTGGAAGACACACAAGCAAACATGTAGGACCCAAGACTGTAACAGCAGTTCAAAACACCAGAATTCGAAAAAAGTTGAAGGCACTCAAACTTCGACGTCTTCGTGTCAGATTCCAAGTGAGAATGGCAACACATTGCACGATGGGAACAATGGGAATGAAAATGGTAACGGTGCTTCTGACAAGCATTCAAAACGCCAGTACTTGCGAAATATGGACTCAGCTGGGCATGCTTCTCAAAATGCTGGTGCTACTCACCATCTGGTAAGTCTAAGGGAAGCAAGAACATCGTCACAGTCGCAGACGTATTCAGACTACGATTCGGTCAAAGAAAGAAAAGAAAGAGACCGTGCAGAAAATGTTGCTGAAAATGAAATTCAAAGATCTGAATTCAGTGAGCCATCCGCCGCAACTCCATTTGACCAAAGACCGCTAAAATTAAGAGCATTTCCACAACCCCGTTCACAGGAGTTTGCACTGCTATCGAAATTCGTTGTTGAACAATTGAAAGTTGTTGGTTATTGTGTTATTGATGGACTTCTAACTGAAAAGCACAGTGAAGACATTGTTTCAGAAGTTAAACATCTTGAAAGTGCAGGTAGTTTTCAGTCTGGTAAGCTTGCCGGAGGTAGGACCAGTGGTGTAAATGAGGAAAAGGTGACGAACAAAAACATACGAAGCGACAAGATATTTTGGATGGAGGGGAATGAGGATGATTATCTGGCTATATCCCAGTTGGTTGTTGGTACGATGGATATTATCATCATGGGTATGAACAGCCACTTAGATGGAAAATACTCAATCAACGGACGAACAAAGGTTATTATGGCTCTGTCATCAATCATTTCAAGATTTTGTTGAGGTTTACCTGATAGTATAGGCAGGTGTTTTTATCTGCCAATTCGGTGGATACTGGCGTAAAAAGTTGTACCTGGGATGGCTTTTGTCTTGTTCCATCCTCATGATTTTTTTTTCTAGCTCAGCTGCCTTGTCAGTCAGCTGAGCTTATCCCATGGGTCTTCCTCCATCGTCCGTCAACAATTCACATTGTCGACTTCTTAAAACCGTGGGCCAGATCCACTTCAAACTGGGTGGGAATGTGCCTTGGGTGGGTCTCTACCAAGTTGTTCAAATGGTCATGCTCCAGTGATTTTTGGATTTTTGTTCTATTTAGGGGCAAATCTTAAAAAAGCTTTTATGAAACCGCTCAACCGATTGCTTTGGTATCACACAGGGACACTCCCGGGGACTCCTTGTTCTTAATTTGTTCACCAGGTGGTGCTGCAATTTTTGTCTATTTTTTTTATTGTTTGGGTATTTTTGCTATTTTCGACTTCTTCAGCAAGAACTGTCACTCAGATTAAGCTGAAACTTGGTGGATATGCTCTTTGTGGAAGGGTCAAGCAAAATTGTTCACGAAGAGGCACTACTGTGGATTCTTAATTTTTAACGTTTTTTTTTCAATCCAGGTACTTATTGGTAAATGCACCTTTCTTATTGATTACTATGTAAGCAAATTCATATTTTCCACTTCTTCTCCGAAACCGTCATTCAGATTGACTTCAAACGTGGTAGCAATGTACCTTGGATGGATCTGTACCTGGTTGGCTCAAATGGTCACATAGTAGGGTTTTTGATGTTTTTTTTTTGGGGGGGGGGGGGCAATTCTTAAAAAAATCTTCTCCAATACCACTAATCCTAATGGTTTGATATTACATAGGAACACTGCAGGATTCCTAGTTCTTCATTTGTTTACCAGGTGGCACTGCAATTTTCTCTTCTTTTTTTTTATGAATTTTTGTGTGTTTTCAGCAATTTTTGACTTCTTTTCCAGAACAGTCAGTCAGATTACGCTGAAACTTGGTGGATGTGTTCCATGTAAAAGGGTCAAGCAAAGGTGTTCACTAGGTGCTACTGCTGTGAATTCCTGATTTTTAATGATTTTTTTTTTCAATTTAGGTGCTTATCCATTAATACACCTTTTCTATTGATTACTATGCAAGTCCATTGGCATTCTAATCCTAATTCACATTTTGGGCTTCTCTGAAGAAACTGTCTTTCAGATTCACTTTAAACTTGCTGGCAATGTATCTTGGGTGGGTTTCTATCAAGTGTGTTCAAATGGTGATGGTCCAGTGATTTTTGGATTTGTTATGATTTTTTTTTTTAAATCTTTAAAAAACTTTTAATAGGAAAGTTTAACATGGGAATTTTTTGTAATGGGTATAACTTCAATAATTTTGGCCAGATTTGTGTCAAACTTAGTAAGGATGTACCGTTTATAACTGTCTACCTACTAAAGTACTTGGTGCAAGTGATCCAGTGATTTTTTGGAGCTTGACCTCTTTTCCAAGGTCACAGGACAAGTGACACAAAATTTACTGTTCACTTGATAACTTGAATATGTTTTAAGTTAGGACCTTAATGTTGCACATGTTAATGTTTCTCTATGAAGGTCATGCTGAGAGAGTACATGAGTGACCTTGACCTCATTTTTGAAATCACATTGCTACATGCATGAATTTTACTCTTCACTATAACTTGAGAACTATTTGAACTGGGACCTTGATGTTGCACATGTTAGTGTTCTTCCATAAAGGTCAGACTTATTCAATACATGGGTGACCTTGCTCCTATCCCAAGTTCACAGAGCCACAAATGTGATAAATCTCTAGGTCAGCTGAGCATGGGCTGTTGTTTTTTTTTTTTTTTTTTTTTTTGCTTGCTGAAGTACATGATAAAATATATTCAGGGTTAGCAACAACAGTTTTTGTTTAACTGAAACACATTACATTGCACATATTTGTAGAATAAGAATATAATAAAGTAAATGGCTGAAATTAATGGAAATGTACCACATGCACAGGCGTCCCACCTTGAATGATACAATTAGCATGATCTGTAAGTGATTGTGTGTGAAGATGTATTTACCACGTATACATAATTGTCACTTTGACAATGTTTTATGAAAGTGTATCAGTTATATGCATATCCTTCCTGAAGGCAATGGTAGCATGTTACCCAGGCAATGGATCTGCATACCAGAAGCATATTGACAACCCTTGCAAAGATGGTCGAGTGGTCACATGCATTATGTACCTCAACGAAAACTGGGACGTGGAGGCAAGTACTTTGCAAAAAGGTTATTGACAGGCGCATAGGCTAGTCATGCTTTATAGATGCTGCATAGAATAAACTCAATAACTACTACTTAACATGAGATGATATTAATGTTTGCTGGTGACAAAGGACATGATACCTTTTTGAGTGATATTTCAGCTGTTGGTGTCGGCAGTTCTGTATTGATATTTCTGCACGACACTCTTCTTAAATTTCTTCATGCACAATAACAGAATATGCTTTTGCTCGTGAGCTTATAACTAAGTCTGTGAAATCTTTGCCTTTTGCTGTCGCTGGTGATAAGAATACACCTTTTCAAAACACACACACATATTGTATAACAAACTGACTGGGGTATTGTCAGGGCTGCAAATGCCCTGTGTTGGAAAAATTGACTGGTCGCACTTTTCATGTAAATAATTATGTACCATTGTTAGATTTTAAAATGAGCAAGGATGGTAATCAACATTTTTATAAATATGAGTTGAATCCATGTGTTAATAATGGTACTTTCATTTTTAGCTCTGCTGACTGACAAGTCAACAGAACTTATAAAATCGATTTTCGTCCGTCCGTCTGTCTTTTTACATTTTCATCTTCTTCTCAAAAAGTGCTGCATGGAATGTTTTGATTTTGCACACAGGTGTTCCCCAGGTAGACCTCTACGAAGTTTGCGAAGGAGATGATGATGGATTAATTTTTCTATTTTTTTTTTCGGATGGTGGCCCCTCTCGTATGTTTGCACGAATGCTTGAGTGACTGAACGTTTCGAGTGCCTGTGGGTGCCGCAGCCTTGTCGCTTGGACAGAGTTTGACCACGATGATGAGACTTAAACTTCAAAAATTGTCTTTATATGCTTATGTTCCTCTGCCTCCTGTCTACATATGTGCAGAGAATATGAACGTTCTCCTTTTTTTCTTTCATAATAGAAACAGCAACAAGAAATTAAAAACGCAACACATTAAAAAAAAATCTTGAATTTAAAAATGTGAACATTCTGATGGAAGAAAATGCTTCTGGTTAACCAAGTGCATATAGCATGCCCTTTGAAATACCTGGCATGCAGACAAACGACCAATCGACACCTCACCAGCTGAACAAAGATCTGTACTGTATGCCCAGTTATGGGAATTATTGTTCATGTACATTAGCCTGTTCAAAATTCCCTTGCACAAACACAACACAGGACTCCAGCATCGGTGATTTTTTTTTTTAATTCCACGAGGGAACACAATTTTGAATGGATTTATTTTTCTATTATTTTTAACTGTATCGTTTGTATATTTTTATTGTACTGCATTGTTTCTTCCGTGTATCTATCTCATAAAATTTGAGACATCAAGTGAAATGTATGTCAATCATGCAGCGAAATAAAATTGATTCGTTCACTGTGAGACGACCATCCACCCTTGTGGACCGGTTTCATGACTATCAACACACGCCCATTTTTTCCCTTGAATCACACGCAAGCCACTTCGGTGCTGTGCTTTTCTACAGGTAGAAAGGCAAGTATCACATCGCGTCATATAGTTTCATATGTTTTGTATAATTTTAAGATATTCCCGTTTTCCCCCAATATTTTGACATTTTCCAGCCATTGCTATATTTGAAAACTATTATGCCTCTTAAAATGGAAAAAAAGTTGTCTTTCTTGTTTTAATCAATTCTTACGGCAAATGTTGCAGAAGACCAAATTTGTAATTCTGGAGTGTGAAGAATGTCCGGGGCAAATCTATCACCATCTAATTTTAGTCACAAGAAGTTGCTTTTTTCGCATGACTCCTGATACTTAAGCAGACAAGATGCGCAGGCGAGCAAATGATTAATGTTCTATTATATGGAGCCCCTGATGGGACATGGGAGAAAAAAAATTGCTCCCTCGGAATAACTATTGCGTTCCCACACAAAAATTATCACATTCCCTCGTAACACGGTCTCGTTCCCTCACAATGTAAATATTTTTATGCACTTGCATCCCCTAAGAGTAATGTGGCGTCCTCAAAGAGACATAAGTTTATCAGTTATATTTTGTTCCCTCACAATAAACAATTGCGTTCCCTCCCAATAATAATGTGTTCCCTCGAAATAATTATCTCGTTCCCTCACAATACTATTGCGTTCCCTAGAAATAATATTTCGTTCCCGTGCAATAAAATTGCATTCCGTCGAAACGATAGTTCGTTTCTTCGCAATACCAATGCGTTCCCTCGAAACTTTTTCATGCATGCCTTCGCAATAATATCTTGTTTCCAGGGAACACAATAGTATACGAGGGAACGAAATAATTATTTTGAGGGAACGCGATATTACAGGGGAACGATAAAATTATTGTGAAGGAACAAAATAATTATTTGGAGGGAAAAATAATATTGCGCGGGTACGAAATAAAAATAAAATTTTCTTATGTGCCTTCTGGGCCACGTTAGACTGCTTGTACAAATATGTTTTTATTGCTAGGGAACACAATATTCATTGTGAGGGAACGAAATAAAAATAAATTTCTCTCATTTCCCGTCCGGGTTAGCTTCCTATATTTCACGCGTGCTTTGCTTTAAATTCCAGCATGTTCATATATTTTCAAGCTTTCGTACAAAATTCCTTATTTTTTCCAAGAAGGTGTTGCCGGAATGACTGCAGGTGTTTTTATTTTATATAAACCTGGTGCTGCGCGACCCATATTGTTGATGGGGACTTGACAAGATGATACGATACGCACTCTGAAGTTGTTTCGGTAATTCCTGTATCTCTCAATCTCAATGCTGTACGTGTCCCAAGGATTCAAACTTTTCATTTTTCACAACAGAAACAAGGAGGAGTACTTCGTATCTTTCCCGCCGGTACTGACGATTATGTGGACGTTGCTCCCCTGATGAACCGCATGTTGTTCTTCTGGTCCGATGCCAGAAACCCACATGAGGTACAGCCAGCATTTTGCAACAGGTATAAGCCAAAATATTGCTTGTAGGTTTCTTTCATGTCTTGAGATTGATAATCAACTCAAACTAGTTGATATTGAGGCTCAACTGATGGAAAATTTCGTAGTTTTATTGTTTTCAGCTCCACTGATTAAGTCAGTCAGCTGAGCTTATGTTATGACTAGATATCCGTCATCCACAATTCACATTTTCGACTTCTCCAAAACCAATAGCCAGATTCACTTGCTCCAGTGATTTTTACTTTTTTATGACTTTTTTCGTTCATTGTTTGACCAAATCTTAAAAAATTTCAGAGACTGCCAAGCTAATTGCTTCGAAATTGCATAGCGACACTTCTGGGGACTTCGAGACCTTAATATGTTGAGGAGATGGCGCTGCTATGTTTTCAATTTTGTAAGAATTTATTTGTGTTGAAGCTATTTTTGACTTCTTCAAAAACTATTATTCAGATTGAGCTGAAAATTGGTGAAAATGTGCCTTGTGAAAGGGGTGAACACAGCTGTTCACTAGGTGGTGATGTTGTGGATTTAATTCGGGTATATGTCAGTTAATGCATGCATTCCTTTGATTACTATGTAAGCCAATGGGGATTGAAATGGATTTCACATTTTCTACTATTACTCCATGACCGTTAAACAGATTCAAACTTGGAGGGCATGTGCCTTAGAAGGCTCTTTACCGCGCTTGCTCAAATGGTCACGCTTCAGTTATTTTTATATTTTTATGATGTTTAGGTTAAGTTTATGGCAAAATCTTTAAAACGTCTTTTTCCCAAAATAGCTCAGCCAATTGCTTTTAAATTGCATAGAGACACTTCTGGGGACCCTAAGACCTTAATTTGTTCAACAGATGGTGTTGCGGGGTTTTTTTCACGAAGTTTTGTGTGTTTTCACTATTTTGGACATTCAAACTATGATTAATTGTTCTAATCCTTGGTGGTAATGTAGTTTGTGGGAGGGTCAAACAAATATAGTTACGCCTGATTGCTGATTTTCAATGAATTTTTCAATTCTGGTACCTTTTGATTGATGCCTGCATTACTGTTTAAAACCGTGTAAGTCAATGAAAATTGTTCCAATCCCATTTCCAATCAGGTTGGGCCATTTTCACTTGCTCTGTTCATCATTGGTCGCTGAGCATGGGATCATCAGAGCCTTCTTAATACTTTTTTTGCATACTGAGACATCGCATTTTAATGTTTCCAGAAAATTTATCAGAAGGACGAGTTTTATAAAATTTTAAAATAAAGTTTTATAATTATGAAAATGATATGTAAACAAGCTTAGTTTCAATAGTTAGAATTCAGTTTGCTTTTACAGCATTTCAACAAAAATCATAATAATTTTTAGTTATTAAAAGACCCTGCTGTATCATTCATAACAGTACAACATATCTAACACACATGTACTCCCAAAATTGGTCGCAGTTGTGGCAAAAAAGGTAAAATCTCTATATAGTCAATGTCAAAGCTTTCGGATCTACTTTTTCAACGTAAAAATACAAGAACAAAATGACAGACCCTAATATTGCCGCTTGTGATGCTATATTCTTCCAGATATGCTATCACCGTGTGGTATTTTGATGAAGTGGAGAGGCAAGGAGCAAAAACTGAACAAGTCATTCAAGGTAACCACAACGCCAGCCTGTCACTGATAGAACGTTTCGTTGCATCATTTTGTCTCATTTGATGTTTCTCCAGTTGTATCTGTACAGTTTCGGTTCATGTGTCTGAGGCCCACAGCAGAAATACCTTCCAGAAATTGCTTTGGTAGGCTGTACAACAAAACCACTTCGTTGATACACTGTATTGTAAAGTTGCAAAACCCATAAGTTCATGCAGAATCTTTACTCGAGATATATTTATGCCTTTTTTCAGCCTTAAAATGGCATCGTGATCATTGAATTTAATTAGTTTTGACATTTTGGCAGCACTCTTAAGTAGCAAATTGCCACATGATCACGGGCGTTGAAAATCCTCACAATATGCGTCATTTATGCACACTGGACGTTGTCGCTATTCAGTTTTTCATGCAGACATGCGCGCCATAGCAACGGCATTTATGAAGCTCATGTAATCACAAATTTTGAACATCCGTTCTAATTTTGAAAAAAAAAGCAAATGATGACAAGCGGTTTAATTTTGTCAAGCTACCGACTTTGAAGTGTCAAAGCCCAGCGTACATATTCTTGCAGGTTCAGGTTACTGAAAAACGACCTTCTGCCATCAGTTTGTTATGTGATGACGGTTATGCAGCCATAGAATTTATAAGGTTGCCACGTGATGACTCGTTGTGTTCATGGATCCATGGACACAAGCCTCATTTCTTTAAGAAAATTACGGTACAAACTAAATCAAATAAAAATATCGCTAAATTGCAGTTATGTTGATTTATTTGAGCAATTAATCCAGATTAACAGAGACACCCCCCCCCCCAAAGAAAAGAAAATGGCAAATCAAATCTAAATATCGTTTCCTTGCACTGTTGCTCTAGTTTGTACAGTTTATTTATTTGAACAATAACTCCACATTTACAGAGACAGAAAAATTACAAGAAGACATCAATGTGCTAGAAATCAGGAAGAAGCAACTTCAGAAGGTACATTCCTTTAATTTTTACGATTGGATATCTTTAGCAGTATCAAATTGGGAAAAAAATAGAATGGAGCACTAAATACATAGTTTGCAACAATTATTCGTGACCCCAATCTGTATATAAACAAGCTTTTATGGTTGGATAACTTTATCAGTGTCTAATTGAAAAAGAATATGAACGTATGGAGAGAATGGACCAGCGAATGCATAGTGTTTACAATTATGTGTAATCTTAATCTTTATATCAACAAGAGTGGAGACCGCACTTCAATCAGTGTCATAAAAAGCGACTACGTTTGGCCTATTTCAAATTGTTTGTAAAATGTATGAACTACAACACATTGCGTGATGAGCAGTAGTTCTTGGAAAGGTATCAACTTCGAGTTGAACTTGCCTGAGGACAATCCAGACAACAAGGTTAATGTAATGAACAAATTAAATTTTTACCTCGTTTACTTCACAATTGCACTTAGTGGATAGGAAGTGGCTTCTTTTGCCGCCTTTGGCTGACGCACTTGTTGCTTTGAATGACGCACTTGTTTACACTAATTGCTGACTTGCGAGTGAAACATTGGCACAGACCTGTTTCATCAGAACTTAAAATGTTCAAAGTAAAAGGAATAAATAACTAGAAAAGAAGATTAGCTTCACAGCAAATCTGTCTTGGTGTCTTCAAAATGAGAACAGTCTGAAATGGTACACTTTGCCATTGTTCAACATAATCTAAATTTCATGTATTAGCCCAAGTTGCATAAATCACAATGCTAAAACTTTGGTTCTTGGTCCATTGGATTTGGCCATGTCACAAACTTGTAAACTGAAGTTTGAATGACACTGCTATCTATAAAAGTTTTGAAGCTATTCAAGATTTTAACTTGTGTATTTGCCTAATTTGTATAAATTAAAAAGCATACAACTTTGGTTCATGGGTCATTGGATGTGGTTATGTCACAAACCTAAAAATTGGAGAAAGAATGGTACCTGTATGTCTAATAGTTTTGAAGTTATTCAAGATTTAGGTCTTGTGTATGCGCCTAATTTGCATAAATTAAAATCCTACAACTTTGGTTTATGGTTCATCGGATGCGCCTATGTCAAAAACCTATAAATTAAAGTTGAAATGGCATCTCTATATATAATGGTTTTGGAGATATTATTTTTTTTTAATGCCACGTATTCGCATGATTTAAAATTTCACTAATTTTATTTACTGTCTATTATATTGGCGGATGTCACAAACCTATACTTGCACATTGAATGTTTGTTACTATCTGCAATACTTGGCAAGATATGGAGCTTTTATAATTTTATATATATATATATATATATATATATATATATATATATATATATATATATATATATATATATATATATATATATATATGTCTTTATTTCAGACTCATACAAATGGTCCATAGATTTACAAAGTGCATAAACAAAACAAAAAGAAACAAAAACAAAAAACAAAAAAACACGCACAAAAAAAAATTATATAGTCATGTATACAATACTGTTGCAATATCTGACAAATATTAAGAGAGATTCATACCGGGGCAGAGTCAGCTAACAGTATCGCTGACAGAGTACATCAGTTGTTACATTAAGGATGCATCAAATACAACATATTACTCCAGTGTTTTAATTGTGCCTCGATTTGCATGATTTTACACGTCATTACTATTCCAGACAGTATGCACTGGTAGGTCAGTCACCATGGCAAGTTTGGTGGTTTTTGGAATAATAATGTCCGAGAAGAACTCTGGAAATATCTGGTCGTAAAGAAGAAAGAAAGAAAAAAAAGAAAGAATAAACAAAATGTCTGGTTTTGCACCCACACATAATTTGGGCCCCGCATCATAGATGCAGGAGCCCTATATTAATCAACCGGTCTGTCTGTCTGTCTGTCTGTCTGTCCGTACGTTTTTCGTTTCCAAACAGAAACTTCCCACATTATTATTCAGTTGCCTTCAAAGGTGGTCAAAGTATGCATCTAGATCAAATCTTGGCTGGAATACGCAGTATGCATATTAATTTCCCGCCACAAAGCACGGGTTTGACGCCTGGCGATCAGAAGGGATATGCGGGTCGCATCACTGTCACAGAGAGGCCATATGCGCATTTCTGACAAAATTAGCTTTTGAGAAATTTAAGTTCACCAATGCCAAACTGGTATTCGTCTAGTACTTCCCGAGCCATATATAAGAAAAACCTCTATATGCCTTTAATAAGTTTTCTGTATTTTCAAAATATTAGTGATATCCCGCTTGTCCCCACTGTACCGACCCGTATCTCGAAACATCTCACCAAGACGAGACTAGGCGATCAGGTATGCAGTTGGGGCGGGAACTTATTGTTTATGGGTGACCTTGACCTCAAAATCAAGGTCACAGGAGTTTACAACTAAAATGGATTTTTATGCAATATCTCCAGAACTATTCAGTGCAAGTTCATCAAACTTAGTCACAATATGTATTCATATAGGGCTCTGCTACATAATCCTTTTCTTGACTTTGAGGTCAAAGGTCAACATCACAGGAGCATAGCAATATAAATATGTTTCTATGAAATATCTCTAGAAGTATTTAATAGAAGTTCATTATATTAAGACATCTTACATTTCTAGAGGAGAGTTCACTGTTGACTTGTCACAAGTGATCTTGAAGTCACATGGCTGTTTGAAAAATGTGTTCCTTGCAGTATATAGAAGGATTTGGGAGAGATTCATTATACTTGATTAAAACATGGATCGAGGTAAGACTTTAGTGAGGAACGCTCAGGGGTGACTTTGAGGTCAAGGTCATGAGGGCACTCCAAAGCAAACTGGTTTCTGTGCAATATATGCTAACGTGTACGAGAGAAATTTAAGAACAGGTTCGTGATGCTTCAAACTTGCATAGCATATGTACCCAGGTAGCCTAGGAATTCACTTGTGATTGCAATTGAGTGTCCTTAACCTCTAGTAAAAGTCACATCATGACTATAAAAATACGATGCTTGCGGGGCCCTCGATCACCTGGTTATTGTTCCAGTAATTTTTCAGCGATTGTCAAGAGCTAACAAAGGATATGCATGCAAAAAATACAAAACTCGGAAGGAGTATGGGATAGGGAACCCTTTCATGAATGATGGACCCCGTAATGGTAGCACTGTGTGAACATAGTGTGAAAAGATAAGTGAATCACGTTAAACAAGTTGACGATGTGTGCAGAGAATTACGTAATATAATCATGAACAGTGTGATGAAAAAACCCCAACCAAATCAGTCATTACAATATAGTTGTACGTGAACTATGAAATGTGATGGCGGAATTAAAAGCACAGTCTTAGTGAAGAAGCAGTGAGCCATTCTGTGGCGTGTTAACTGTTTGTGGTTTGGGGATCGATAGTTCTCCTATACATGTATACCTGCATGCCCGTTGACATACACGTTTGACACTTAGAAACACTCTGACCTGATCTTTTGTGCAATGATGTGACCTGATTTATTGCGATGCTAGTAAGAGAATGCATTTTAATTTCCCGCCACAAAGCAAGGGGCTCACGCTGTAATCACGGAGGACACACAAACATAATCAATGTCACAGACACTGCTAGGTACCCCTTTCTCACAAAGTTAGTCTTTTACAAAAAAATTAAGTTTGCAAATACTAGTCATATTCATTTAGTGCTTCCTGAATTGGTTAAAAGAATAAAATTCCATGTGCTTGTATTCTTTATTTCCAAAATATAGAAAGTATCCCGCTCTCCGCCCAGGCAGCACCCCTAACCTCGCCAGGCAACACTATGACTATGGTTACTAAGACAACCAGGTATACAGTTGTGGCGGGAAATTAAAATGCATGCTTCGCATTGGTACAGGTGATGTTTATGTCTTGTAGGAGACAATAAAGCAACAGATTGAAAATGAAGCACTCAAAGCAGTGAACCTCCTTAGTGAAGGTGAATTAGAGGTGAGTTTTTAATAAACTTAAAAGCATATTGATCAGACAACCGGGTTATCTTGCAGGCACAGTTGTCATGAACGTTCAGTTGAACAATTGCAGAAACCCTTTGTTGTTGTGAATTGCAATGTAAGTTTGCGTTCAAACTTCATAAAAATGGGTTATACTTACAACATCAATCTCAGCATGTGTGCGCTTTAACTTCAAGACGACTGGCTTACACCAAAACCACCAATCTTAACACTATATTTAGCATGATATGAATGTACAGTTCTGAAAGCAAAGGCCATTGCAATGGTTCGCGAAGGGAAGTTCCCTGTCAATTTACTGCCTCTATAACGTTAAAACATTTTTTCTGAGCCACATCCATATGAATATGCTTTCATAACATCAGGCATTGTAGTGACGGATTGATTGTGTGATCGCTTTTTAGTGTGATTTCATTTACTTGTGCCTGATTTAATGAATTACACTTGAATATTTGGGGGGGGGGGTAAATTGCTGTTTCAGGCAATATATACTAGTAATTCATTTATGGTAGTCTTGCATCTTGTTTGACTCCCAGGCATTGTCTGTAATGGTGGACACTCACCCAGACCCCAAGGGACTCCTCACTAGCCTGGGCATCAACAGCAGAATCCAGAACTCATTGCTAAAAATTCTGAAAACAAGAGATAGAATGGAGAGGGAGCCAAGACCATAGTGCTGGACAAGTGTTATCCATGATAACGCAGTTCTTTATTTCAGGTGTTAGAACGTTTTTTGAATTTCGATTCAAAAGGACTGTGATAAAATCTGAAGGTGAATTTGCCTGTTAAGGGGGCTCTGGCACTAGCTGAACTTCTCGTTGCCAATTCGACAGGACTGTTACAACAACTGAACAGGTTTGAGTTGGCTGTTTGACATGGGTGAGACAATAAATGCCCCAATTTTTGAACGGTTGGAAGCCATAATTGAGATGCCAAATTTCGAGTTGTTGATTTTTCAGAAGTAATTCTGGTTGTTATATTCAAGCGTTGGTTGATGTTTCAAAGTGGAACGTGTCAAATATGAGCCCTACATATAAGACGAGCCAATGCTGAAACTTGGGCTAGCCAGGAATCACAATTATAACAGGTCTTCACCCATGTGAAATATTTTAAGCTCTGTTGACTTTTCAGTCAGGTGGAGGCTTATGAAATTACATCCATTATTGTCTTTCGTCCATTATGCCTTAAATACTTTACTTCGACTTCTAAAGACTTCAGATCCTCTTCGAATTTATCGAGAATGTACCTCGGGCATGTCTATATCCGCTTTGTTTAGTTGTTCATGCTTCAGTGAGTTTTTCAGATATGATAAAAACTTCTTGATGTTTTATGAAAAAACTCGAAATTTTTGCTTCTCTGAATGTACATAATCAGTTACTTCGGAATTGCAATGTGATAGGGGCCGGATAAGCAGGAGTTAATTAGCTGCCAAAACATAGAGAGAGCTCCTTGCTGTCTTACCAGTGTGTATTTTTAACTGACAAATGCAGCAAACTCTCCAACATAAATACACACATACAAAAAATCAATGCTGAAAAACAAGATATTGGGTGTGCAGAGGCTACTGTTTTATTTTTTTGTTTTCAACTAGTATTTCTCTGTCAAAGATTTCATACCATAGTCCTCAAAGTCATTCTACCTGTAAGAATGTATTTTGAATTATAGATGCTTTATGCTATCTTCCGAGGCTAACACAAAGAAAATGGTGTCTTCTGCATATTGGCTTAATTTTTATTCTTTGGAGTCTATTGTTATGCCTTTAATTTCATCATCTTTTTGAACAACTCTTGCTAAAATTTCTACAGCCAGAATGGAAAGATGCGCAAACAGAGGGCATTCTTGTCGGACACCTCTGGTAATGGGAGGAATTCATTAGTCACTGCGGACCTGTTCTTGCTACCTATGTCGCTAGGCAACAGGACTATGCCTCCACCATGATGAGGGCACTTTCATCAATTTTGCCACTGAAAGATCTGAAAATTATACTTTCACTGCTTAAAAAAATGAAACATTCTGTATATTTTAAGCAGCTGTTTATTTTTTAAACCACATGAATGATTTTTCTTATGCTTTTGCTCTCTCAGATTGCATTTTTAAAGTACAAAATACATTTTCCCCTACGAAATACACGAATCTGCCCACTTTCCTGTCAAGTTCCTTGTTGTAGGATAGAGGGCAGCACATGACCACATTTACTCATGAATACCTCCTATTTTCACTGCATTTGAGGACCTGCAATTGCTGACTACACAACTTTCAATATCACTGTGGCATAATTTAACCCATTTTTGCAGAGACAGACCGAAATTAAAATATGTCAAGCATTTACTTATATAATTAGCTTGAAAACCTTTTACGTCACTGGGTATTTACCGCAGTGTATCTTAGGGGATCGCCGGGGACAAGTTCAAAGCAGCACATATAGTATAACACGGTTGTGGTCGCAGTATGGCTGATGTCCTCGTAATATTAGGTGAAAACAGCGTCTCCTGTGCAAAACTACCTGTACAATAGTAGAAGACAACTCTAAGGAAGAGCTGCAACGATGGCTGCGGGGGGGGGAGGGTCAATTCAACTCTTGGGGATCCAAACAAAGTCTGTGTCCAGTTCGATTCAATTTTGAGGTTTTCGTTTCTGATCAGTTTGATCCAGATTTTCCCCTCTGTTTTGTCGGACGGCAAATGATAAAAGCTGAGTCCAGGTGTCTTCTTCAGCCTTGGATCGTGTGCACTTCGGCATTTTCTAACTTTCTCAGATCAGAACCTGAACATACGTGTATCACATTGGTGATTGGTAAGAGTAAACACACCATCTAACGTACTGCTCCACTGGGAGTCTGAACTGCTGGCTGAGTTTGTCCCCGACGATCCCCCAAGATGCATTGCGGTAAACACGCTATGATGTTATTAGGCAACAGGGTAATTCCATTCGAAGAGATCAAAAGCTTTTTCATATCCCACCACTGTTTATAATGCCTGGATTTCTTCCTTGTCTGTACACTCAGTTATGTTTAGAATTTTGTTAATATTTTCGCCGATATAACGGTCTTTGAGAAAACCTGTCTGATCTTCATGTGCAACAATTTTTAATACCCCTTTAAATCTTCTTGTTGTACACTATGCTGCAAGCTTATAATCTGCATTGAGGAGAGATATGGGCCTCAATTAATTAATTAATTTATTTATTTATTTATTTATTTATTTATTTATTCATTCATTCATTCATTCATTCATTCATTCATTCATTCATTCATTCATTCATTCATTCATTTATTTATTTTGGCAACTGTTAGCCTCTAAGGCTCAGGCTTTTCCCATGGGAGCACCTATTGGAGCCCTCATGAGGGCTACCACCATTCCCATTCCCGTTCCCTCCCCTCCCTGTACTCTGGGATTCTAATTTAACCTGTTGCCTTCTAACTCTATTATTTCATTCCTTTTCTCCCAGCATCTTACCAGGTAGTCCTGTAAATTTTTACCTCAGCTGACTTGTCAGTCAGCTGAGGTTTTGTGAGGGTCCGTCGTCCGTCCGTCGTCCGTCTGGCGTCCGTCTGTCCACAATTCAAATTTTCGACTTCTCAAAAATCGTCGGCCAGATCCACTTCAAACTTGGTGGATATGTGCCTTAGGTGGGTCTCTACCAAGTTTGTTCAAATGGTCATGGTCCAGTGATTTTTGGATTTTTAATACATTTTTTTGTTCTTTTTTGTGGCAAATCTTAAAAAATCTTCTCCGAAACAGCTCACCCAATTGCTTTGATATCATACAGGAACATTCCCTGGGACTCCTAGTTCTAAATTTGTTCACCAGGTGGCGCTGCATTTTTTTCTATTTTTTTTATGAATTTTTGTGAGTTATAGCTATTTTCGACTTCTTCTACAGAACCGTCACTCAGGTTAAGCTGAAACATGGTGGATATGTTCCTTATAGAAGGTTCAAACAAAGTGGTTCACTATGTGGGAATGCTGCAGATTCCTGATTTTTAACGATTTTTTCAATTCTGGTACTTATCTGTCAATGCAGCTTTCCTATTGATTGCTATGGAAGTCAATGGGCATTCTAATGCTAATTCACATTTTGGACTTCTTCTCCAAAACCGTCATCCAGATTAACTTCAAACTTGGTGGCAATGTACCTTGGGTGGGTTTCTACCAGTTTTGTTCAAATGTTCATGCTCCAGTGATTTTTGGATTTTTAATGATTTTTTTTGGGGGGGGGGGGTTTGACAAATCTTAAAAAATCTTCTTCTCCGAAAACGCTCACCCAATTGCTTTGATATCACACAGGAAGACACCTAGGGACTCCTTGTTGTTAATTTGTTCACCAGGTGACGCTGCAGTTTTTTTTTCTAATTTTTTTTAAATTTTTGTGTGTTATAGCTATTTTCGACTTCTTCTCCAGAACCGTCACTCAGATAAAGCTTACACGTGGTGGATATGTTCCTTATGGAAGGGCCAAACAAAGTTGTTCACTATGTGGGAATGCTGCAGATTGCTGATTTTTAATGATTTGTTCAATTCGCCTCCTTTGTTGTAAATGCACCTTTCCTATCGATTACCATGTAAGTCAATGGGCATTCTAATTTACATTTTCGACTTCTTCTCCTAAACCGTCATCGAGATTTACTTCAAACTTGGTGGGGATGTACCTTGGGTGGTTGTCTACCAGGTTTGTTCCAATGGTCATGTTCCAATGAATTTTGGATTTTTTTATGATTTTTTTTTTCAAAAATCTCTGCAAAAGTTTTAATAGGAAAGTTTAACATGGGAATTTCTTGTAATGGTCATAACTTCAATAATATTGGCCAGATTTACTTCAAACTTGGTGGGGATGTGCCTTGGGTAGATCTGTACCAAGTTTGTTCAAATGGTCACGCTCTGTTGATTTTTGGATTTTTTATGAATTTTTTTGTTCTTTTGGGGGGCAAACCTTAAAAATTCTTCTCCTCTGAAACCGCTCACCCAATTGCTTTGATATTGTACATAGACACTCCCGGGGACACCTAGTTCCATATTTGTTCACCAGGTGGCGCTTCATTTTTTTAATGAATTTTTGTATGGTTTTGCTATTTTTCACTTGTTCTCAGAACCGTCCCTCAGATTAAGCTGAAATGTGATGGATATGTTGTTGTGGAAGGGTCAAACAGTTTACTAGGTGGCACTGCTTTGGATTCCTGATTTTTAAGGATTTTCAATTTGGGTACTTATCATTCAATGCAACTTTCCTATTGTTACTCTGTAAGTCAATGGGTATTCTTATGCTAATTCACAGGACAACTGACACGAAATTTACTGTTTACTTGATAACTTGAGATCTGTTTTGAGTTAGCTGCACATGTTAATGCTTCTGTATGAAGGTCATGCTTAGACAGTACATGAATGACCTTGACCATGTTTGTGGGGTCACAGTGCAACATACATGAATTTTACTCTTCATTATAACTTGAGAACTACTTGAACTTTGATGTTGCACATGTAAGTGTTCTTCTATAAAGGTCAGACTTACACAGAACATGGTGTTCTTGATCCTTTCCCAAGTTCATAGAGCTGCAAGTGTGATGAATGTCAAGATCAGCTGAGGCATGGGCTGTTCACACAGCCCTCTTGTTATTACCTTCCCTGCCTCGCAGAAAAACACCTTTCAAACCTAAAATCCATGCTATACATTCTTCTTCCTCTAAACACTGAACCTCTTCTAAACCCTTGTAATTGTAGTCTTACCTGTGCAACTTCCTGAAAAAATCTTCCCTTATCTGTCTCATCTGCCTCTTGTCTACACATTTTAAACTTTCCATTACTACCTGTTGTCCACTTCTGTTTTCTCTTTTCTATATTGATTACTCCTGCCCCACTTTGAAAAGGAAGCTTGGATCCCGTCTCTCCATCCCAACACACTCTTTTCTTTGGCTTTTCTAATGCCTTGTATGCTTTCAATGTACTTTTTTCCCTGACTCCTCTTTTCCAGTCTTCTTTCCAACTCTCTGGTTACAGTCTTACCTATTTATACTTTCCAATCATCCACCTCATCATATCATTTTAATTAATATTTCTCTGCTAACCCATCTATGTCTTTGACCCATCTTGTTTTTTCCTTGACTACCTCATTGTTAACTTCTTGCACCACCTGTCTTCGCTTATTGCTTGTAAATACTCCCAGTACTTTAACGTAGCTTTGGCAATCCTATCTGTGATTTTATTCCATCCTAACTCTCCTAGGGCTGCTTCTGTTGCTGTATATGGTGGTGCTCTCAGTATCCATTTCCCCATCTCATACTTTGCTTTCTCTATTCCCTGGATATCTCCCTCACTTATTGAAATCACATCTAAGCCATATATCATTCCTGGTATTGCAACTCTATCCCATAATACTCTTGCTGTGTATGCTCTATCGAAAGTATTCAGTGCAGTAGCTTTAATCATTTCTTTTGTCCGATGCACTTTCTGTTTAATCTTCTCCACCTGATACCTGAACATGCCTTTACCTGTTGCTTTTTTCTTTACACCTAGGTATTCATACTCATCAACTTCCCCAATTTCAATATTCTGTTCCATACCTTCTGGAATTTGGAACTGCCCAATTCTCCAGTTTTTATTCCCATCTTGTTTCTTCCCAAGGGTCACCACTTTACTCTTATCCTTACAAAATTCTAACCTCCATTTATTCCCGTATTCCCCTGCTATGTTCAACTTCTCTTGTAGTTCTTTCTGGGACTCTACCATGACTACAATGTCATCTGCAAAAAATAGACCTGGTATTTTTAGATCACCTACCCTTATTCCCTTATTACACTCCATCAACTAATCCCCCAACTCCGTAACATACAAAGCGAACAAAATTGGGGACAGCACACATCCCTGCTTAAGGCCTATAGCCAGACGTGCATTCTCTACTTCTACCTTTCCTACTGAAAGTGCACAGTCTACATCTTTATACAGCGCTCTTAGAATTTCTAGAAAATTTCCACCAAATCCTTGTCCACTTAGTTTTTCCCATAGCACATCTCTCCATACCCTGTCATAAGCTTTCCTCCCATCTAAGAATCCCACGAAGACTTTCTTCTGCTTTTGTCTTGCCAGTTCTAACACCTGGGTCAATGTGAAGATGTGGTCACCTACCCTTCTACCTGGTGTGAATCCATTTTGACTTTCCCCCAGAAAACTGAGCCTTTCAACTATTCTACTTAGTCTCCAGTACATTATCCTACTGGATATTTTGCCCACATTTGATGAAATCGCAATGCCCCTACACTGGTCCAATTGGCCTCCTGGGCCCTTCTTTGGGTAATATGAAATCCTAAGTCTATTTCATTCCTTTGGTACTTGTCTTTTCTCAATGACCCTATTGAAAAGCAACTGTAAACTCTCTTCAATTTCTTCTTACATTCTTTTTATGAATTCTATCAAGATATTATCTGGTACTGGAGCTTTGCGTAGCCGCATCTGTTCAACTGGCATTTTAACTTCTATACTTCTGATCCCACAACATATCTCTGGATCCCATTGATCCTGTATGTACTCTGCTTGCCACCGTGGTACTGTTCCCTGACCCCCCTGTGGGTTATTGACTTCTTCCCAATGCTCCCTTAAAGCTTCCTGTATTTCTTCCTTGTTATTTGTTCTGTACCCTCTGTGCATGATTTCCAGTGCTTATTCTGTTTTTGCCGATTAATCTGTTTCCAAAAGATGACTGACCCTTCCCTCCATTCTTTATTATTTTCCTTGTCGTTTGTTCATTATAGCTGGCCCTCTTCTCTGCTTTCATCTCTGCTAAATTCCCTCTACATTCCATATACTGTCTCTTAGCTCTTTCTATATCACCTTGTGAGTACCTGTTTTTGCTGGCTAATCTCCATGCTCTACTTTTAACCCTCTTCTTTTTTATGGCTCCTCTCAGCTCTGGGTCTATTGTATACCCTAGGTTTTCAACTGGGACTTTTTTCTACCTATCATCTCCTGTGCTACCTTAAGAATCCTTCAGGTCAGGTCCCCATTCATTTCCTGTACTTCTCCTTCATCCTCCCATCTATTCCTCCATTCCAGCAATTCAACTTTTAGACTTTCTTGATACCCTGCCCAGTCTGTTTCCTCCTCAAAATTCCACACTCATTTAGTTCCCCCTCAGTTTCTTCTTTGATAGTGCATGTTAATGGACACTATCAGTTATGGCCACTGCCTATATCCAATCTCCCTTCATCATCTATTTCACATCTCTGAAATACTCCATTGTCCACTAAAATATAAGCAATTATTATCTGCCTTTCACCAGATGCCCCTGTCCACTCTCCTTTACATTGTACATCCCTATTAACTATCCCCAGACCAAATTCCCTTGTGAAATTCAGTAACCTGGTTCCATTTCCATTGATTCCACTATCCCCTCCCTCTATTTCACTCATTCCGTTTCTTATAGGTCCATAAAAACCCCAGCTATCATAACCTGATAGCCCTGCTGCTGAATGTCAATAATCATCATTCTCATCCTATCATATATTAGGTCATTCTATTCATTAGGTAATCCCTCACGACCCACATACACTACAGCTACTGCTACCTTATTTCCATTTGACTGTATTCCTATCCACTGCATCTTATTTTTCACCTTGTTGTCTTCTTTCCATGAATCTTGACAAATCTCATGCCACTTTACCCCCTTCTTAATAAAAAACCCTACTCTTCCTCCTCCTTTTCTTTGTCCGCTTTCTCTCCCTGTACCTATCAGCTCATACCCTGCTGGGCATGTTACTATACTAACCCCTTCCTTTCAGATATGTGTTTCTGCTAGGGCTACAATGTCCATTCCTTCACTCTTTGTTACATCTCCTATCTCTGCCACTTTGTTTTTATATCCCCTACAATTAACATATCCTATTTTCATGGTCTTTGTTTTTCTGTTACTCCTCATCCTTGCACTTTCTTTGCTCCTGCTCCCAACACTTTATCCAAGACACTGCCTGGTAGATGCCGGGATTTTTAGTTTCCTTGCTGCTGCACTCACTCATCGTAAACCTGCCCCAACCTCTCTCCTCCTGCCTGACTAGAGTGCAACCCATCCCCGGCAAACAACTCCCTCCTGCCGACAAAATCCTCCCAACCCCCCCGCAGATCCTGCTAGCCTCCCAGTTACTCATCCTCAACCTTGGTAGGATCCCCATCACTAACGGCTCACAGTCTAACCACCCTATGCAGTCTAAAAGTCCCCTATATCTTCCCAAAACTGTCTCTGTACCCACCCTCCCTATTCGACCCTCCTCCTTGTCCGACAGGTCATTAGTTCCAACCTGGACTATGACCTTCGGCCACTCCCCACTACTTTTCACTATCCCCTGTAAACGCTCCTCTACATCCCTAATCTTTGCCCCTGACAGACATACCCTCGCCCTGTCCTCCCTGTCCCTCCTACAAAAGGTCCTGTCTATCCTCCTAGCAATACTACTCCCCATCACAACTGCCTGTCTAACACTAACCCTCTCTCCTCCCTCTTCCCTCTTGGCCTGCGTCTCTTCCCGCACTGCCTCCCCCTGCCATCTCTCCCTCATCCCCTGCACCCTCTTGCCCACTGGTCTCTGCCTCCTCCTGTGCTGCCTGTCCTATCGCCTCTCTCCCTCCTTCCCCGTTCTGCCCCCCCCCCCCCACCACCACCTTCCTGTCTGCCTACCATGCTAACCCCCTCCCCTGCAGCCCTACTCCTATCTCTGGCCTCCTCTAATTCTAGCTTAAGGGCGACCAACTGGACTTCCAAAGTCTCAGTCCTCCTGCACTTAAATTCCCACACCTGTACCTAAAACTTTCCAAAGGTACAGAGCAGCCCAGTACAACTAAACTTCTCCCACATACAGCACCCCTCACACTGTATGTATCCCTCCCACTCTGCCCCCTGCTCTCTGTCTACCTCCTTCGACTCTGTACCTCTCCCCCAGTCCCCTGCCCCTTCCTCTGCTCTCCTGTCCTCCCGCCCTTTTATCTGTTCCCGTCCTATCTCAGCCTGTACACCCTCTGCCTGCTTCCCCCCTCTAGCACACCTCCCTCTTGCTACCTTCCCTCGTTCTGCTCCTGTCCTGCTCTTAAGCACACCACGACCCGACATACTGACTGTATAATGTTTATTATTTTGCTCCTCGCTAATGCTATTCAAAATGGCGGTTCCCACGCTAACTGTCCTATTTCCGCTCACTCAAAACTTTCTGATTCAAAATGCCTAAAAATAGCCCGAGTTTATCACTAAACCTTTTCCTGCGATGTCTCTATATACTTATAAAACAAATCTCGTTCATTTGGTCCAACTCTGAAATTGCAAAAATCTGCTAAACTTACACTAGCTTCAAAAACCCAACCTTAGGCCCCTTAAAAAAACTTTCTGCTTCTCATCATTTTTTTTTCAAAATTAGGGGAGGGAGGAAGGATTTTTTTTTTTTTTTACCAACACTGGAACACCTAGACAACAACATTCTTAGTGTCAATGGGTAGCATAAGTATTATATATATTTGCGTTCACTTATTATAATAATAAATCAGCTGGGGGGGGGGGGTTAAAATATCCAATTTCAATGGAACTTCATTGTAAGGAAAGGCATGTCATTATATCAAAGAAAAAATTATAATCTGAAAGTACCCAATATAGTTTACATAACATTGGTTCAAAATACAACTGCACGATCGGTTTGCAAACTTGTTGCTCCAAGTCAAATGTGCATGCGGACGGCATTTATGAGAAAATAAAAAATAAAAATTTTTTGTGGGGCGGGCGGTGATGAGAAACAGAATTTTTTTTTAAGGGGCCTTATCTCGCTAAATCTCTCAACCTCATGCAATGGACAGAAACAAACTGAACTAGAAAAGAAAGTTTTGCTTGAAAGCAAGTCTGTGTGTGTGTGAAAAATTTGCACAATTACAAAAATATGCAGTGTTGCAACACTTACAATTTGAGTCCAACATGAATAAAATTGGATGGAAAGTGACCAAATTATGGCCAGATGAAACATCAAAAGGCAAAATGACCTTTACCTTTAGCCTTTGACCTTTGGAGGTGACATGTGAATTACAAAAATGTGCAGTGTTACAATATCTATAATTTGAGCCCAACATGATCAAAATTGGATTAAAAGTGAACGAGTTATGGCCAGATTATTATTTCAAAGGTCCAAATGACCTTGATCTTTGACCTCTAGAGGTCACATGTAAATTATAAAAATGTGCAGTGTTACAGTAGCTACAATTTGTGTCCAACATGATCAAAATTGGATGATAATTGACCGAGTTATAGCTACATGAAGATTTCAAATGCCAAAATGACCTTGACCTTTGACCTCTAGAGGTCACATGTAAATACAAAAATGTGCAGTGTTACAGTACCTACAATTTATGTCCAACATGATCAAAATTGGATGGAAATTGACTGAGTTATGGCTTGATGAATAGTTCAAACGTACAAATGACCTTGACCTTTGAACTATAGAGGTCACATGTAAATTACAAAAATATGCAGTGTTACAATATCTACAATTTGGGTCCAACATCATCAAAATCGGATGAATACTTTGGAAGCCAAAAGCAATTGATTTTTTTAATTGCCCTAATTTGCATAATTTTCGAAATCTTGACTATTCAGAAAGATTTGCAAAACTTCACTGCAGGTGCTATAGCCATGCAAAGTTTGAAGCTTCTAGCTTGCACGGTGTATGAGTTTAAGACGACACAAACATCTGGCAGAAATAAAGAAAGAAAAAGAAAGAAAGAAAGAATATTGGGTAAAACAATATGTCTGTGTTCACACACAGACATAACAATGCATTTTAATTGTGCACCAGATGTTTCACAGCAACCATGAGGCCCCCAACTGGGAGAAAGGCTCACCTTATCAGCTAAATTAGCATATGTAAACACAAGGGAACAGAGCAAAGATGTTGTCCACACCCGAGCTGGTCTTTGAAGTATTTCGGACGAGACTTGAACAACCCTGGAAGGACGTTGAAGCAATGATAAACACGTCACGGTCCAGTGAGTTTCGGATTTTGTGAACTTTTTGTCTATTCTTTGGGGGGGGGGGTATTCTTCTCCTAAACTACTTGGCCTATTGTTTTGAAATTGTATGGGGTCGCTTATGCACCCACAAAACTTAATCATCCAACAGATGGCAACATATTTTGTCTATGATTAACGCATCTTTGTGCTGCTTTTTTTTTTTTTTTTTTTTTTTAATTTCGAATTCTCTCAAACTACTCACTGGATTCAGTTGAAACTTTCTAGAAATATAGTTTAACTCGAACTCCATCATAGTTGTTAGCTAGGTGGGAGTACTCTCAGTTGCTTTGCTAATTGATGTTAAACAAATTTTTTGCAGTGATCAGTAGGAGTACTTGTCAGCTACTATATGGATACCGGTGTAAATACATGTATATATATGTTATTTCTTCCAAACGTGGACTAGATCAACTTTGAGCTTGGTGGGAATGTACACTGGGTAAATCTATCAGGTTTCGTCAAATGGCTATGCTCCAGTAATCTTGAAATTTTTGTTCAGTTTTGTTATCTTCAAAGTAGCCGTGACTGTGTTCTACATAATTGTTGGCCCAGGCGCGCCCGTGTCAGAAAGTTTAACGAGTCTATAGCTAGGAAACTGCTACGAGGCAATCATTTTTCGCGTGAAGTCCTAAAAATCTCTCTCTGCTTTGTCAATGGCTTTTAAAACTGCATGAAAACATTTCTGAGCACCCCAGACCAGGGTGAGACTTACTTTGGGTAGAATGTCAAGGTCAGGTGAGAACGGGCTGTTCAAGTAGACCCGTTGTTTGTATTATGACTGAAATCATTTGTATGAAGTCTTCATAAACAATTCAGTGAACGCATTTTGCAGCAACTCCGTTCCATTGGTCTTCAGGATGTAAATGGGTACATTTCCAAACAATTGCAACAATAAATATATTATGATCACCACGAAGGTGACTCTATGTACAGCGACCAACTGAACCACGTGTCTCTTTCATTGTTAATTTCCACAAAAATTGTGCTCTGAATTGACATGACCATACCACAGTTGCAGAGACCTTAACTCATTCCACCCAGATAGAAGACCGAGTCAACTGCTTTCCTTGGCGCGCTCTGGGCGCAATGCGCCCAGAACGCGTCAAGGAGGGTTGTTGACCATGGGCATACAATTTGGAATGATCTTCCGTGCAAGTTTCATCCCAAATTTTGAAAAATAATCCCAAAATTAGTAAAATACAATCAGCAGACGACATTTAGATATTAGCGGGAAAAGCGTCATTAGGGTGGAATGAGTTCAGAATTATCTGGGTCAACAACTTTCCTCGTTACGTTATGACTCAATGCCTACAAAGAGCACTGGGAAAATATGATGCCTCTGTCAAAACTTGCAAAATGAATGAGTCAAATGGGAGATTGAGGCTGGGCAATTTTTGTACTTATTTCAGACAAGATGTTTTTGTGAAACTGGATTTGAAATTTTTGCATGGGTTGCATGTAGAATTTAAGTTTTAGTGAAATGTTACTGACATGTTACATTTATTTCATGTATATCCGACTTGTTATATCACTTAGACTATATAAAAGATCATGCTACATACGGTGTTTTGTGTTCTTTATGATACAGTGTCTTGGAAAAGGAGCTTGATGATGTGTTTGTGGGAATGAAACAGATTCAACTCATCATAAAATCTTTTTGGACATTTTTTTTTTGTTATGTTTGCTGTGTTACAATATTTATGATTATATTTGCTGTGTTCTACACCTCCAAAAGTTGAAATTGCAACCCTGATTTTAAAAAACCGTTCAAGATTGGGTTTGTCGTTGAATCGCTTTTCGGATTCGCAGCGAGGTTTCCTCATTGTGTTGATACATCTTTAGCACAAGTGATCTCAAAGTTCACTACTGTGAAGACCAATTTGATAATGAATGCCCCGAAAATGAAAAGTGGTCTGAAATAGTTATTCGAAGTCACTAACACAGAATATCGCCAGAACATACGTAACTGCGCTTCTAAAATAGAGAGAAACGAAGTGAAATCGCTTATTCCTCGTGCTCTTTTTCGATTTACATCCACAAATTGTATGATAGTAATTTGCGTATGGTTACTTTTCTATGTGTGTCTAGGAAAGTTTAGTAGTCTCTATTTTACCAATTCTTAATTGCCATAAATTAACTACCATGTTAATATTAACCATGCTGTTATATGAATCTTCTTGATTCTGGTGCCAATATAAATGATAGGGCTATCTGGTTTAGAGTTCAAATCACTGCCACCGTGTTTACAGTTACAGTACTTCAATGAAGGATATAAGATGCAACACTAAAATATTATTTGCATCAATTGTACCAATCACACCTCAAAGATAGAAAGAAACTGTTGGTGTAAACATGGGTCAAGCTACAGCGGTAATCTTTCTAAGAATTGTGGAACGTATTTTCAGCGTTATTGAAATATAAGTATTGTATTTGTGAATAACATTGACTGCAGAACAGAAATGAACAAGGCGAGTCTGACGTACTAATGACGTGCTCCGCTGTAAAGTAGCAGTGCGTCAATGGTGTTTAATATGTGCAAATAAAACATGGGTTTATTTGTTGGACACGAAAAAATAAATTTTACATGTGGTATTTTTGTTGATGCAGCGATCTGGTAAAGGAGACGGGTAGATTCATTACCTGATGTACCCACCCCCACCCCCACCCCACCCCCCCCACCCCACCCCCCACCCTCACCCCCCACCCCACCCCCCCACCCCCACCCCCCAAAAAAGTTCGATTCACATTACCACAAATATAACGTCCTCTTGTAATCTCCATACCAAGCTTTTGAGGTTTGGCCAGTGTCCAGTTCCGGACCTCTCGGCACATCTCCAAACCAGTACGCACTAGGAGGTCGGTGGCGTCTCTAATAAAAAAGTGTATTCAATTTCCTTTCATTCAATATTTTCCTGAGTAGCAACAGGGGTCATTATATCAAAGATGTGTATAATATTTCAATATTTGTTTGGCCAGTTTTGAAAGGAGATTTTGGGGATGAAAGCTTGGGAGATTATCGCATACTCCGAGAAGAAAAGAAAATGTTGGTCAAGTAATGAATACTTTGACCTGTGTCATGTAGAATATATGAAAACACGCATTGAGCGTAGTAGGTCTCCTACTGACATTGTAACAACGATATACAATCAATATTCAACGGTATTTGTGTTTGCATTAGATTTAAAAGCAATTAGACCTTGTTATTTTAATGGGTGCGTCTTTAGATTTGTTCCTGTTTACATCTTTAATCTCACCAGACTCACTCTGGCCATCGAAATTGAACGACGGTGAATAATTGTTAATGTAAATTTTGATATTCAATTACTTGATTCACAACGCATAGCGTTTAGTTTGGACCATAGGAATGATGAATTTTAAGTGAATGGGATGTTCACGATTAAAAAAAAAAAATGAAAACGGTAGATGGTGTACGTATGTATGCACACACACACACACTGTTGTGTCCAGTGCTAGGGCCTGATTTCTACGTTCTCTGCATAAAAGGAGGAATGGGCGTTTCCGTTTTCAGCAAGTCTTGATTCTAATAATTCAAAGTTCTTGCTCCTTAAAAATCCAATTTGGGAGATGCAAAATGAAAATGTGCTGAACTCTCGCTTCCACAGTCACGTAAGTTGAATTGATCGTGCGTAGAGATACCCGATCTTACCAATCAGTCGTAGTTCTTAAACAGTTTGTTCCAGCTTTTGATTTTAGTTATGCGCCTTCAAAATCATTTAAATGAAATAGTTTGTGTAAATCTGGTACATGTTTTCAAATATTTTTACAATGACCGGGTTTTCATATTATTAATTTCATGCAAAACGTTTTGATCGAATGCCTGTAAACTTAATTATATTGTAGACTGTAGGCAATTTTTCTCCCTTAAGACAGTATGGTCCAAATTCACATTTGTCAGTATTTCACGCATTTCTTCCATGTATGAGCAAGCTTCAGGTCGCCAAAGTTACCTTGTAATTTCATGATATTTTCTTTTATTTTTAACAAAGACGTGTGTCTTCAAAATCAGAGTATTAATAATGGCAATAATTGACTTTCTGTCTGTCAAAGGCATGACCACAGGCCAACAGTTTAATTCTGCCGATGCGGCTGCAATTGAACGCAATGCTCTTATGAACAGGACTGCGCGTGTCGCTGAAAATAGTATTGACCTGATGAGAGTTGCGCTTTCATATGTAGTGTTAAGCCAAACTTCATATCCATGAGACAATGATGGCGTAGTACTTTTTTATAACTCGTCGTCAAAAGTTCTCTCTAATGCTTTCTTGAGAAACTGGTATACTGCACATATATAGCCGTTTAGTTGTTGAGCTTCGGTTTTTCGGGAAGTCTTAAATTTATTAGGGTCGGCTAATCACTTCGAAAATAGAAAACATAGGTAACGCCTGCTGTTTTTTCATACGTCTCGTAGCATAGAATATTAACATATACTGTCTTTAAGTGGTGTCCCGTCATAGAATGTTAGCAAATATTAACCTTAAGTAACTTTCTGGTAAAATGTGTAGCAAATACAATCTTTATTAATTTTGTGGCATACATAGAATATGATGTTGGCTGGTAGTAGTTTATGTCTTTCAGTAATTTTTCAGCATATGATATTGTAGATGCTGACCTTTTGTTGTTTTCCAACATAGAATATGCAGATGTTATCTTTTCGTGATTTGTCATCGTAGTGTGGCATATGTTGTCTTTAAGTGGTTTTCCAGCGTAGGTATAAATTATTTTTAAGAACTGTAAAATTGACAGAAATTAACTATCAACTTTGCTACAATAAAGTACATAACCGTAAGTCTTGCTAGTTATTACTCAATGGTGGCTACATTTTACTTGTTTACGAATAATAATAATAATAATAATAATAATAATAATAATAATAATAATAATAATAATAATAATAATAATAATAATAATAATAATAATAATAATAATAATAATAATAATAATAAAGCTTATTCTTTTACAGGCAGCAAAGTATTCTGAATTCTTACAATAGTCACAATGTAGAAAACGTGACAGATCTAGGTTAGTGAGCGAAGATGTTCAAGTGCCATTTGTTGTTGCAGTCTGAAAATTATAGATCTGTTGTCTGTAGTCTGAATCTGGAATTGCTCTGAAAAATTGTATTTTACTTCCATTACTCTTAAAAATTGGGAACACATTCAACTTTAACCCCCAAAATATCGTCGAATACTTTGTCCACAAAATTTTTTAGAACTCAAACTTTTTTGTAATTTGCAAATTTCTCTTAAATTACATTTTGTCTTTTAATTTGATACGACTGTAATTTAACTTCACTCCTGTCAATTTCATCCCAAAAGTTAATAACAGGCTCCAAATAAAAACAAACAATATTTTATCTTTGAAAACAAGCTAGGATTCATCATTGCCCTTTCCCATGAATGGCTGACTGGAAGAACCTACGTATTGGCAGCTTTCTTTTGCAGGCAGGAAAATTAATTCACTATGATTGCTCAGCTGCCAAATAAGTATGCCAGCTTAGAGGATGAGTCGGTGGCTTTTGTGCACCTATTTACAGTCTGAAACATGGGAAAAAACTTTAAAAGCTCACTGCATTTTATTTTACTGAATTATTGGGCCGTTGTCCACAATTTCTTTTTAAATTTAACATTCAGTTCTTTTTACTCACTTGATAAACATCTTCAATACTACTGTTCTTATGTCTCATAAATCACATCTGGGCACACCTGGGAACCTATAAACCTTAATTTGTTTGCCAGGAATACAGATTTTTTACTATTTGTGAATAAATGCCCTGCTACTGTTTTGGCAATATACTAAACCGATGATTTGAAAAGCCACACAATTTCGATGGACATTATGTCTGTTACAGGCTACATCAAGCTGCTTACATGTTTGTGTTTCTGCTGTTTTCGGCACCTCCTACCCCATTGATTTTCAAAAATCATTTGCCAAAGTGCCTTCAACCTTGATGGGCATCATGCTGTGTGCAAAGGTTATCGATGATTGTAAAGTGGACACAATTGATATTAATTATTTATTTATTCATTTTTTGATGTTTTTGTTTCTTTCCTTTTTTTCTTTTTTTCCTTTTTTTTATTTATTTATTTTATTTTTTTTTTTTTTGTGGGGAAATACTCTGGGACTGTTTTTACCAAGATATGTTCATAAGATGACGCTAAAAAGTCTTGCTTTTTCGTTTTAAGTTGGACAAAGATTGACAAGAATACATGAATTTTGATTAAAAGCCTTGAAGGACATGTCAGCATGTGACTTAAAAAGGATTGCTTATTTTCAGTATTTTCAGTTTGAACTTGTCACAGTTTTAGAAAAGTCTTCTTGAAAGCTCTTAACTTGTTCTGACACTAGATGTCGCTCCCATCATTCCTGTTTTTTATTGATTCGCTTCATTGGGTTGGGTCGTCCTTGTGCAGGAAGGGATCTACCAGAGTTTCAAAGCGTTGGAAATGCTGCTTGAACTATTCTGTTTCAAGACGGTTTAACAGCAGAGGAAGAAATGGTAACAGTCTTCTTTCTAACAAACTACGCGAACCTGCCGATTTTTATAAAGCAGATGACACCCAATGGATTTTGCTCCTTTCAAGTTAATTGTTATTCTTCAATTCAATACAACCCTTCCGCAATTTATTTTCAACGATCTTTATTTTTTGTTCGATTTTACCCTTGAGAAAAACACGAATTTTAAAAAAAAATCCGTATATTCAAATGGTCTGGTGTCAAATCATATCGAGGTGTTTTACATTCCAACATTAAAAATGATATCAGGCCGCTAGAAGAACTTTCGGTAATTTATTTATTTATTTATTTATTTATTTATTTATTTATTTATTTATTTATTTATTTATTTATTTATTTATTTATTTATTCGTTCATTCATTTATTTATCTATCTATCTATCTATCTATCTGTCCATCTATTTATTTATTTATTCATTTGTCTATTTATTTTTGGTGTGCGTAATTCAAACATCCTTACAACAGCCTTAAACTTAAAGTAATGAGAATGAAATCTATTTCACTTTTTTTTCTATGTGGTTAGCCCACGCAACCGGTAATGACGGTTTTGCTCTGTCATTTTATCTGAAGCTAGATAGACGAAACAGCAATATCTAAAATATGCACCTTAAACGATTAAGAACTCTCGCATGTTTTTGTTTTTGTTTTTATTTAAGCCCAGTAAATTCAAAGTCCCACGTGCTGAGATGAGAAACCACTTTATCCCCTATAGGCAGCCTGTGATAGGGACTAGGCACACACTTGCCTCCAGAAACAAACTTGACTGACCTATTTCACTAATGCTATGTCTGGCCCAAGCAATTATCCTCATCCGAAGCTATGGGAGGGGGGGGGGGCAACTGCAGGAGGGAGCAAGGCATGTGCATGGTACGGTCTGCAACAGTGGCGTGCCACTGTTGACACGGTCACAAAACTTAAATATAATGCTAACAACCCCATGTGTGAGTGTACAATTTACAAAGTCGAATAACATGGGCAATGGACTGTGAAATAACTCCTTCAAACATTTTAAAAGACGGCCCGTTTAAACATATTACCTTTAAATTGTGTACTTGACCCTTATTATGGAAAACCATCCAGTTAGATATAAATGTCATTGAAAGGAAACAGAGAAAAGTTATATGATTAATAATCCGACTTTGAATAAAGTATAGCGATGGAAAAAGGTTTAAAACTTGACGGTCAAATTGGTCTTTGCCTATCCTTTTGATAGGTTTTTGGAATGTTTTATTTTAATTATCAGATTTTGTTCAATATAGAAAAACTACAAAACAAAAACACAATAAAGGAAATTTCTTCGAAATTGAAAAAATAAGACGCTTTATTATCATTATATCGCTGAGTTATTTCTTCATATCAGATTTCAACAGATAGTCAAGGCCGCACGTATATTCAGGTATTTATAGTAGTCCAATCCGATAGAGTTTTGGACCGCCTTTGTTGCTGTACTCTTGGCCATTGTTACGCAGAATGAAATATTAAATGCAAAAAAAAAAAAAAATGGACCAAGGCCAAGGATATTGTTTCCACGGTGCGAACAGACCCGGATTTAACAGTGCACCAAGTATTGGTGCTCGGAAAAGGCGATTACAACTTGAAGTTTATAGATCTCATTCGCCGATCGGTTGTGGTTATATTAAAGATTTAAAGGGTGAAACTTATAAAACTGAAATAAAACATCCCATAACGTCAAACTCGCTTCTGAAAAATGTTTGCTGTCGCTAGGAAGGTATGCATTAAAAGTATTATGATGTATTTAAAGGTGAGCAGAGAGCATATGACACCAAAGGACATGTAATTTTAATGACATTTTTATGCGGGGGGGGGGGGGGTATATTCAATGCCAGCCCGGCAAAAAGCTGCTGTTACCAGATATCTTGGTAGGCACACAATGGACAACAGTTTGGCTAAGCATGTATAAAAAGTGCTGGTTATTAATTGGAACCTAATACGGCTCTCACTCGGTTCTCGTTCTTCACTGATTGTCACAAATCAAACGAGATGTGACTGAATCATTTATTATGGCGGGAAATTAAATATATTATTCATACCAGGCTCCTTGAACGAAGAGTTAACGGAACTTGCAATTTGGCTCGTTAGATTGGTCGACACAAGCACCTACCCCCCACAGCTGTGCGCTTTTGGACGCAACTGCCCGTCTTATGCAATGCTTACAAAAGCGAGCAATATCGTGTAGCTCTAAGAAGCGGATTGGCGCAACTTGCGATCAAGGAATCAGTTTGGTCTAGTCAACCAGCACTGTTTAGCTGGCATCCAGTTTGTTTTCATTATTCTGAGAGCAATGTAGGACCATGCCGTCTCCGTCTTTATGTGATGTGTCTGACCGACCATATTGTGTTCCAGTTGATGAGGAATCGGGAGGCAATGGATTTCTACCGCCCATCAGTGTGAAAAATAGTCCGAGTCCCGGCAGTGACGGGGATGGTCCGACCACAAATAGAGATGGAACATTACGGACATATACGCCACCGAGCAAGAGAATTAGTTCTCGCAGGAGCTCTGTGAACGCGAGTCCGACAAAGCTACCTGCGTTGATAGATAGAAGTAAGTCTAATAGTGTATCAAGTTTGGCCAGTTCCAGATCAACGAAACGGTCTCATCGTGATGAACTTTGTAGATCCCCCAGCTGTCCTCAACTGTGGAGTGATATGGAGGATTTTGAACCAAATATGGTTCATAATGGCGACCTGAACGCATCCATTCACCATTCTATGGTCAGGAAAGGTAGCGAAAATGTTAAATTGCCGGATATTTATGGAGTGGGAAGCCCTCCGGCAAAACAACTGGCTAATGAAAAAGACTATAGATTAACTCATAGAGATTCAGATGGACTAACGTCACCGAGGCGGGATATTGTGACTACCTTGCCGCCTAAAATACCCAACAAGAGCAGTGAACAAAACACAATGAACGGTAAACAGTCTGCTCTTTTATTGCCCTTGCGACAAGGCAGAGACAAAAACGCTAAGAAATTTACCAAAAAGAGTAAAAGTCGAAAGAGCATTGATGAAAATGGATTTGTTCCAGACCCCGAATGTCGGGATTTACGGGAGACAAATGATGGCGGGGCTATTGTTAAAGACGGTGCTGTGGGGGATAACCACTGGGGGGCTTGGGATGCCCAGTGGCACCCCAGTGACGGACACCATGAGCATCCGGACAGTCCGGTCATGTATGAAACAGAACCTGCTATAGATCGTATAGCACAGGAGAACAGTGTACAAGACAAAAGACTGGCCAACTCTACGGCCGCTGTTAACAAAGGTACCACTTGCAGACAATGGTCAGGCACGCGAGACAGCAAAGATACTTTTGAGCAAAATATACAGGTGTCTAAGTGACATGTAAGCATGGACTTTGCCTACCGAACAACGGATATATAAAGGTATTCTGTAAGGATATCGCTTAATTTTACTTAACTTTGTGTTTGTCACTGTTTCAGGTGCATGGATGCACTATCTTAAAGTCAACATGAACGCATCCACCCATTCATTATTCATTTATCTTGGTTTTATTACTTTATGATATCTAATTGTTTGATTTTTTTCCCCTTTGAGTGTTTATAGTCATATTGGTTCGTGGGTCACCACAGACCAAACAGTTGCTGGTTGCCATTATGTGGACTGCAACAATGAACCTGCCTACAATTACCATTCATAGACGATGTATTTTATGATATACAAACATTTGGTTTAAGCAGTGATCAAATATTTGAATGAGAGAACTTGTAAGATATGGCTCCAAGATATATGTAACATAAACTGGTATCAACTACCAGACTCAGGATAACGGTGGCTTGTTGTTTGGTCATTAAAATATTCAAATGGACTTGATGCTTGCTGTCCTTATCATTGAAAATAAATTATTCGATTCAGAAATGTCACCAAATCGTGCGACAAACTACTGTTGGTCTTCTATGGGTAAGATATTTTACCCTGAAATGCCACAATAGTGTGACTCCACATTTCTATGTTTTATCTGCGTCACTAACAATAACTGACCATAAAAGCATGTAAAGGATTGCTGGATTGCAATGGGTGTAGTTAAGTTCAAAATATGAGGGTCAACAGTCTTGTCCGATGACGAGTTTAACTCGTGTGCGCACCAGCCAGGTATTTCAAATAGACAGGTATTCGCGGGTACTACATATATCTAGTTAAGTTTAAAGTCTGTTACTTTTTGTCTACAAGAAACCATGATAAGGTTAACACTGTCAATATACGTCACTTGCCCGCAAGCAATGAAGGTTAGCTCAATGTTGGGCCAATGTTACAATACGTTGGGCCAACCTTCATTGCCTGCTGGGTTAGTCTGATTCCAAACCTAAGCAGCAGGTAAACAAGCTTATCATTTGGTGAAATCTTAATATCAAGAAGTCCAGCAAAGGCCTCTTCTGGTGCTGCAAATTATGACTTGATTCACATATTTGCTTCATTGGCACGGCCGATGTGCCCTGTAACATTGGGAATTAATGATATATTAGCAATAATCAAATGCTGATTTCATGCAACGGTATCACTTTAGTTCCAGGACAAAATAGCAATTTTATTTCTAACATTATTACACTTAAAGCGAAATATATGGCGTCACTTTTTTATCATTTAAAAGGATCCTCGGTTGTAGTTGTGATTCGAGCTTGACTTCTTAACTGGAATGGTAATGATACCCATACAGACGACGCCGTGTGGACAAAAGTACCTTTATCTGTCTAAGACGTCCAGAAAAGAAGTCCAAAATGTTACCGATGTATGGTGATATGTGTGATCGTCAATTTTTGGATGCCTATTCTTTGTTAACATTTATTAATTATATATTTCCAACAATTTAGAACCGCCTTTGATAAAATATGTGCCATGACAGCATATGTGTTTAAAACAGTCATTGAAATTGTAAATGGAAACATGTCTTGTGTAAAGATATTGCTAGTTTGATTTATATAATGTAAGCATAATGACATCGGTAACTGTGGGTCAAAGTTCGGGAAGTAAAACCATATATTTGATATCCTCACAAGAACAAGTACGAAACATGTTCATGGTCCTCATGTAAAAAGGTAGTAAACCGAACATTTATATTTTCCATATAATGAAACTTACGGACCTTTGAATAGGATCAGAGAATCTTATCATTTGTACTCGAAAACACCTGTTAAATCAAAAGTAACGACAGCAAGCTGAGACACATTTTAACTCATTCCACCCTGATGACGCTTTTTCCGCCAATAGCTAAATGTAGTCTGCTAATTGTATTTTACCAATTTAGGGATTTTTATTTTTCAAGATTTTGGATGAAACTTGCAAGGAACATCATCTCAAATTATATGCCCATGGTCAACAGCTTTCCTTGGCGCGCTCTGGGCGCATTGCGCGCCAAGGAAAGATGTTGACTCGGTCTTCTAACGTGGTGGAATGAGTTAAAAAGTCTTAGTAGTTTAGGTAATCAAAGTTGGCAAGCAAAGAAAAGTAATCGAAGCCGTTCTTTTGCACAAAATGAAATACGAACTAGATTTGCCCACTCAGAATATCCGAGTACAGATGAACCAAATCTTAAGTCTTTGTCGTATTCTAGTTTTTTCTATTGTTCAGGGATATATATATATATATATATATATATACGAATGTAATGACAACATGCAAAGCTCGTATTGTTGATTTGTTTCAATCCTTGCTTCAATGTTTTACCTTAATCGTTACTACTATTACCACTATATTATTATTATTATTATTATTATTATTATTATTATTATTATTATTATTATTATTATTATTATTATTATTATTATTATTATTACAGATCTAGACTTCCAAAATCTGTAGACAAAATTGTGAAATATAGGAATAATGGACCCAGCTTCTGTTAGTGGCCCTTTGATAATTCAATAAAACATTAGCATTAGGCTAATTGACTAATCGTCACAATAGTTTCTCCTATCGTCATTATCATCCTCATCATCATTATCGTCATCATCTTTTCATACATATTTCGAATACATGACGCGGATTTATAAAGTAGATGGTGATCGTCAAGCCACTATAAATTTTTAAGCGCGCCTTCACCCACTGTGTTTACAATAACGACCTCCCGGGCACTGATGTTGTAAAGGCAAATGGAGCATTGATTGAAATATGAAATACATGCGGGCAACAAGCATGATCATACCTTATGACCACCCTCAGTGCATGGGCCATATATAGTGAGTAACTAACAAAAAGTACGCTTGTAAATTTAGTTCACAGAGAATAGTGTGGACTCATTCATGCCGCACAGTTCAAAACCCAACTCGTACGCGTTTTATTTATCGTGTATGTATATGATGTATACATACATACATACATACATACATACATACATACATACATACATACATACATACATACATACATACATGTGTAGTGAGCACTTATGTAAATATGTACGTCATGGGAGATTTCCAATTTACCCAAGAGAAAGGACAAGTGGAAGCTTACCCAAGGAAACTTCCTCGCCGAAAAACCCATGCGAAAAGCTCAATTTGGAACTTTGCTGTGGTGCTTGAAATTCCCCATCTTTCGAGAACAGTTATGATTATCACCAGGTCACTTTCACATCTCACCAGGGAATATTGCAATTTCACTTACCCACAAGCTCGGCACAAGTTGAAATCTTTGTGACTGAATTGAACAGACACGTTTTACTGGTGTTACTTCCTATTGAGAACAAGTCCATTGGCAATGATGTATTAAAAGCTACAGTGAAATCCAAAAATGAAAATGTCTGCAATTTTAAAATAATATGTGCACAGTTTATAAATGCAAAGTGTGCTTGTAATATAGTGATTTTCAGTTAATGTACCACTTAACATTTTCGCGCGCTTGTTCGGAGTACGCGGGGCAGGGGGTGCAAAATGCTTGTAACATAGTATTTCTGCTTAATGTAAATGTATTGATCAATATCTGGGTCAAAATCAACGTTTACAATTACTAAATTTGGGGAGGGAGGGAGGGAGTTGCAGAAAAGAGTATTTATTGTGCGCTTGTGAAAAAAACTGAAATTTTCGAACAGTTTATAAGAGTACGTAGGGAAAATGTGGGTCATTTAAAACTCGGAGATAGATTTGTAAATTCCCCATGATGAAGTCTATTAGGAGTTTGTGACGATAAGCTTGTTATAGGTTGGTTTAAGCTTGCCACAAGAAATTAAATAGAACCCAACGGTTAGTAAGGCAAATATAAGTTAATACTTTTAGTCCGTGATTATATTTCGAAATATATGCGAGAAAGACATTGATTTTCTTTTATATTTTTGACAGTTCTTGCATTTACATTTAAGAAGCTGTATACATGGTTTTACCTGTTACTTCACCACATTTTCACGTTACAATACCATGACAATACTCCTTAATTTATCCTGTGGGTTTGTGTTAATTAGATGTTGATGTGAAAAAGAAGCCATTGTGATGAGAACGCATGTCCGAGTGCTTGTGGCTCTGAAACGTACTTTAATGGTTAACCATGGAGACTCGTGATCATCCTTCAGGCGATATAAGGTTGATATCGTTAAGGTTGATATATATATATATATATATATATATATATATAATATATATATATATATATATATATATATATATATATATATATATATATATATATATATATATATACCCAAAAACTGCACGTTGATCACATTACGGTAAAAATAAAACTTCAAAATTTCTGTAGTTGTATGTTAGAAATAAGCAGTCACAGAAAGGCAGAATACAGAACTGTACTGCACTGAATCTTTGATGTTGATGTTTTTGGGAGTGTTGCAGATTACGTGGCAGTAAGATAAACGTAAAAAGCACTATTGCAATGCCCTTTGGTGTGATTTAAATTAGAATTGCCCAGGTGCTGTTGCCCATCATCTCCACATTGTATCATATAATGTAGGAAGCTTCGAATCCCGCTGGGGATTCTTATTGCGATTGAATTCCTTTCGGTGATCTTATATCTGCCTCAGGGAAATTTCAATTAGACGTTTCTCAGGGCGAACTTCCAAAAATATTATCTATACAGTACACATATAGATAATATGCCGCGTTACATTAAGATGTGTTGTTTTGTGACAAAGCAAAAGGTATTGAAGACTGATTCTAACTGATGATAAAAGACTATTTGTGCTCTGTGAATACACCTTTGTCCTGCTTTCTCTGTACAACATGCCGCATATATTCTGATCGCTTATAGATTGAATAATAATAATTGTTGCTGGCTGTGATATATATATATATATATATATATATATATATATATATATATATATATATATATATATATATATACATATATATATATATATATATATATATATATATATATATATATATATATATATATATATATATATATATCACCGCCAGCAACAGGGAATATATGCCGCATGCTTGGGTTTGTCTAATGTCATATATATACATACACATATATATATATATATATATATATATATATATATATATATATATATATATATATATATATATGTGTGTGTGTGTGTGTGTGTGTGTGTGTGTGTGTGTGTGTGCGTGTGTGTGTGTGTGTGTGTGTGTATGACGTATTTACAGTAAAACTCTATCGGGTAGCCCAGCCGGATATTTCAAATACCCCGGTGCAGCGGATATCACCACATTATTCAATCTATAAGCGATCAGATTTGACATGGTATGCAGACCCTTAAATAGCCAGATCCACGCGTATGTTACTGCATATTTCTTAAAGCAAAGACAACCATGCCACCGAGCAATAGCATATATTGACACCGGTAGTTTTGAAAAATACAACTTGTAAGTTCAATAATGTGAAATGGTTCTTTCATTTCAACGTTCTGACCTGGTCAACAGCTTTCCTTGGCGCCCTTGGGACACATTATGCCCATGTGGACCGAGGAAAGATGTTGACCTGGACTATTTGTATGTTTTTTTTGTGACTGTAGGATACTGGTACTTGAATGAACGTCGGTTTAATAAAAAAAATATGGATCTGGTACCGTCAATGCAATCGAGCACATCGACTTTTGTCGAAATTGAGCAACGAAAGAGTTCTTGAATGATGAACATCAAAGCCATGCATGCTTACTAATATCGAAAATAAAAGTTCCAGAAATGTACCTCAGTTCCACGGGTGGTGCTTTCTTCAATCGGGCAACCTATCTATCATCCGGGTATCCGAGAAAGTTCTGGTATAGACACAATTTCTGGATTTCTTGTTAATGGTTATCATGCTGGCTTGACGTCTTCAGGCTGAATTTTGAAACAAAAACAAAGGTGTTTACTATGTAAAGCTATCTCGCCCATAACAGTGATAATTAGGGGTTTAACTACTTCCCGACGAAGGAGGGCATGGACGGCTGCCAAGCCTTCATGGTGCGGGCTTAGTTGAACGTCCAATCCTCCCCAGAAGTAGTTAAACCCCATTCTATCCCAGTTTCCGACAACATAGTAATGTTGCAAGAGACAAACAAGCAAACCTGATCAACTGAAATATCAAAAAACGCCTCAAGTGACAGACCCATCCCCCCTTTTATTTCTTTAACGGAAATAAGCTTTGCAACTTTGGTTATCACGCGGTGCGTGCGGCGCATGCTGTTCTAAGAGCAGACTTCAGGTTATACTTTGTTTATGAAAGCAAGATCGATGAAGCACGATGTGCTGGCTGCTGACGTAACAAGCAACGTCAGCAATGCACGAGAGGGCATGGTTGCTGGGATTTGTCACAAATTTATGCCCGGAAAAAAAGACGAATTTACCTTGCGTGCGCATGTGACTGGGATAGAATGTGGCCCAAAAAGACTTCTAAACAGACCTTTTGCTTGATGTATTTAGATTTGCTTGTAGTGCAAAAGCATACTGGTCCATGTATAGTCACTTTTTCAGCTGGCTATTGGTGTGAATAGGTTCGATCTTCGAAGAATCATAATATGATTCCTCCAATTTTCTGTAAGCAATAATTATACTGTGATTGACAAATATGAAGCCAATGTATTTGGTATCAGTCGAAACTACAATTTTTACAGAAGTAATGATTTACTCTGGCATAACCGCATGGATCGTTAATCAATACAACTGCATGGGAAACGCTCACAGAAATTATGTTTTTTAACCTCTCAAACACATATCATTGGCAAAAAGTGCACCACTCACCACTTAATTTCTTTTCGAACTTTACAGTTTAAATCAGTGCATATACAACCTAAAAAGAAAACTGCATGATGCAGAGTAAACGCTCACAGAAATTATGTTTTTTAACCTCTCAAACACCTATCATTGGCAAAAAGTACACCACTTACCACTTAATTTCTTTTCGAACTTTACAGTTTAAATCAGTGTATATACAACCTAAATAGAAAACTGCATGATGTAGGTTTTGCCATGTATATGCTTACTTTCCACGCGGGTGAAGATACGACCATAAATCACTGACATGCATTTCTTAACTCATGCAAAAACAGCTATGAGGAATTGCCAAAAGTATCAATTACGCTGAGCGATTAATGTTGGTGTGAATGAGTATGCCCCATGAACTTTTATGGTGTGCTCATTCCACAGACCAAAGCTAGGTAACAAGGAAGTCCGAGTGCTTATTGCATCTAATCTAATATCATATTAACCCTATTTCTGATATCCACCAAGACAGAATTCAATAGTTACAATTTAATGCTCTTACATATATTCAGTATAAAGCGAACAAAATGTGTGGGCTTTCCAAGGCCTTTACATTATTTTTTTTATATAAACACATATTATATAATTATATATATATATATATATATATATATATATATATATATATATATATATATATATATATATATATATATATATATATATATATATATATATGTATGTATGTATCATAGGTTCTGTCATGGATCCCAACTTGCTTGGTATGGTTTGTTTAAAATGGAATATGTAGTGCAGCAGGATTTGAGTACAACTATGGGAACAGTTTAACATGATGACACAGGAAATTTACAAACACTGTCCCTGTTACAAACAATGTCAGTCTGATTCTGACCAGAACTTTGTTAAATTAGTCTGCAGGAGGCATCATAGTGTGTGCGTGTGTGTGGAGTGAGTGAATGAGTGAGCATGTTTGTCTGTGTGTGTGTTTCTGACCGCTGTGTCTTGAACCAGCAACCTGCCACCCTGCCGAAAATGGGAAATCGAAATGAAGATTGAACCGAATGCCTATTTTCTACAATGTCCATAAGTTTTACTTTTCACTTATCTTGAAAGATACACAACTGTTATCTACCATTTAAAAGACATCTTAAACTCAAGATATATTACAGTTGAATGTCTTCTGAGTCCCTATATGCAATGGCAAATATATTTGTGGGTGTAAGTTATGTGATTTACTCCTATGTTAAATTAACATGTTGCCATGAAAATCACAATAAAGCCGCTTTCTTCGAAAAAATCAGAATGCTAGGTTTGGTGAAAGTACGATAGTTTTTAGCTTAACATGGATGTGGAATGAACATGTGAAAGAAATATTTCATATCACTGACGTATATTAATTGTATTTGTGTCTTTTTGCCCAGAACCACTTCCTAGTAGTCAATATCCTATTCCGCAGTTCGAACTCTTTACTCTCCATAAGCTAACCTGTCCCTGTCTAACCTGTATACATATGGAATTACTATTGTCTATATTGCACACGTTCCTCTGTAAAATTTTGACATAGGCTGTATCAGCCCAAATAAATTAAAGGGTCTTCAGCGGGTAACTACTCAACATGTTTCGGAGCCTTTTACCCGTACATGTCTCTCTGAGTAGCGGCTCCTTGTCTAAGCTAAATATTCAGCAAAGACAACCCACATAATAAAGAATAAATAAGAACGTGGCAAATGATGAATTAGCTAAATACGTGAAGTTTTGCTTCTAAATGCAGAGCTTCGTTATGAAAGAAGAACCCCTGTCAAACAAACCATAATTACTAAATTTGTATAGTACAGGTTCAGATAAGAACAATTTGACTTACCCCTGAACCAATATGTACCCTTTCTGGCTGGACAGTTTATCCTAGTTAAACCACCCGCCAGTGTATAACTGAAGTGGAAACAAGCTGGGGCCTTATATTCAGTCCCAGTGATAGTAAAATAAACAGTTGCAACTAGACCACCTGTACAAACCAAGGGAAATCCCAACAAGGACTGTAACAATGGACATCCTGCACCAGAAATGTAAAACAAACTCTGTGATGACACCTACCCCCCAAACAATTAAGCTCTATTTAACTGCCAACTCTGAGTCAATGTATCAACTTAATGTGTCAGGTTTGTGACATTTAAGAAAATACTGTCAATTTTGAGTAAATGTGCATTTAGGCATGTCAGAAAAGAATGAAAGTCATTAGCATTTATGTCAAAAAACATGTTATCAAAACAATTTTTCTTAACAGGATTTTGAGTACAATTAGGCAAGCTTGTAACTGTCGTCAGTAGCTGCTTGCTACCTATAGCCCCTGGGGGGTTTGACCTAACAGAAAACAAGCAATCCTAAAATGTCCGAAAGGTGAACATTAAAACAGAATGATGCCAAAAGATAAAGTTAAGTAGCAAAACCGACAAGTCTAAAAACTGTAAATTATTGTAGCCAAACTTTCTAATAATCTTTGGATATTAACTGCTAAATTATAGGGCAAGTCAGAAAAGAATGAAAGTCATTATTTGTACTTAAGTCAAGAGAATACAACGAAAATGTAATATTTCTTAAACAGATATCAAGCACAATTAGGCGAGCTTGTAACTGTCGTCAGTAGCTGCTTGCTACCTATAGCCCCTGGGGGTTTGACCTAACAGAAAACAAGCTAGCCTAAAATGTCTGAAAGGTGAACATTAAAACAGAATGATGCCAAAAGATAAAATTAAGTAGCAAAACCGACAAGTCTAAAAACTGTAAATTATTGTAGCCAAACTTTCTAATCTTAGGATATTAACAGCTAAATTATAGGGCAAGTCAGAAAAGAATGAAAGTCATTATTTGTACTTAAGTCAAGAGAATGCAACGAAAATGTAATATTTCTTAAACAGATATCAAGCACAATTAGGCGAGCTTGTAACTGTCGTCAGTAGCTGCTTGCTACCTATAGCCCCTGGGGGTTTGACCTAACAGAAAACAAGCTAGCCTAAAATGTCTGAAAGGTGAACATTAAAACAGAATGATGCCAAAAGATAAAATTAAGTAGCAAGACAGGCAAGTCTAAAATCTCTAAAATTATTGAAGCCAAACTTTCTAACCATCTCGGGATATTTACAGCAAAATTTGTAGAAATATTTGATCAAAAGTACATCTTTGAATCCTCTTGACTCAAGTTTATTGTATATAAATTTGGTTCTAGATGCAAAGTCCTGAAATTTAGAACAAATACGACCAAATCTCAAAATCTGTGACAAAAACGTATTATATCCACTAGTTTCCGAAACATTACTGTCCGGGAAAGGATAATTTACCACTTCAAAGTTAAACTCATGTATTTTGGGATAGACTTTAATACAAAACCTGTCATTTGTGACCTGAATATCCATGTCCAAAAACACGTCTCTGAAACCATCTGAATTGTTACCCTCCAAAGGGACATTTTTTGGGTAAATTTCTTTAGCAATTTCACTGCAAGTTTGTACATTTACGCAAGCAATGTCATCAATATATCTTGCGTTGTTTGATAATTTTGTAGCCATTTGAAAGTCCTTTTTCATCAATTTATTCATATACTTAAATTCAAGCCAGGTTAACTTGATTTATTTATTTATTTATTTATTTATTTATTTATTTATTTATTTATTTATTTATTTATTTATTTATTTATTTATTTATTTATTTATTTATTTATTTAATTTATTTATTTATTTATTTATTTATTTATTCATTCATTCATTCACAGAATAATCGCTTCCCCAAAGTTGTGAAATAGATTTATATGAACAAGAAAGTTGCATGAGTTTAAAAATCGGTACTTTGATATGTATCTGGTGTTATGAAGATATGCTTATTTAACAACCAAGTAGCTGTAAGGAATCATTCACACAAGTTGTATGACCAAGCCTGCCTAGGGGGACATCAATTAGATTCACTTATGTGTGCACCTTTTAAATTTCGCTAATGACCTGGGCTATGGGTGCTGTGATTATAGTCAGAACTCCTGGGAGTGCGGCACAGAGCTGGCTTTATTGCAAATTGCAGAAGGTGTTTCATTCGAACTCTCATTAGCGCATATTAATGACCCGTTCCAACAAATAATAAAACGACTTTGCTTATGGAAATGGAGCAAATCATATCATGTCCATGGGCGGCAATACTGTTGTTTGGAATCACGTTTCTTGGTACTGATAGTTGTGCCACATGAACAGCCCTACTCACTGGATTTTTCACATCACTATGGTCTGCAGATCGTCTGGATTGATCTGAGGGGAAAAATAGATTGTAATCTGGATTGACCTGAGGGGAAAAATAGATTGTAATCAAGTCTGCAATATAACTAAAGCACTGTTAAAGGTGTGCGTCTTAGATGTTTTACCTTTCACTTACACACACACACACACACACACACACACACACACACACACACACATTATGACCGGACGTAAGCGTGAAAGGGCACCTTAACGTCGATAACATTAATGTCAACGGTTTGCCGAAACTTTTGGACAGGTGCCTGCAAAGCAATACAAAGAACGGAAAAAGTCTTAATAGAGGCCTTATATATCATAAAAGAGAGTATTGTAGTTCAATATTAATCTATTTTACAATTCATTTGCACGGTCTAATCATATTAATTTCCATGATGTACGCAAAGTCGGTTGCAGATGGAGAGATTCTACAATCAGTTTGCCACGAACAGAAGAAGCCACTTTCTTTAAAAGCCCTTCATTTTCATGCATTAAATGTTACATCAATTTTCTAAATCATTTAGATCATCAAAGACTGTGCTCTTGCTCACGTCTTTGTGATCATGTGTAAAACAGTTTCAGACAAATGGCTTTATGAGCTAAAATTGTAAGTCCAGGTGTCTAATCTGCTCACGGAAACGTAATTCTATCAAGTTTCATAACATTTTCTACGGTAATTATAGTTATTATACCGAAATCGATTCCATCGACAACGGTTCTCTTGTCTTGAAAATGACATCCTTTGTGCACACATATATGTACGTATTTAAAACTAGGATCATCGACATTACATAACAGTTTATTTCTTTTCAAGGCACAAAATGTTCGACACAACATAGCAGTTAGAGTACCAAGGTACAATATGTTACCAAGTTTCATTTATTTTTCCACGTCCCTTTCCAATTCATGATACAGAGAGCTGTTTCACAAATTTATGTCATTCAAAGTTCTCAAGGACACTAATCCGGAATTTTAGACAAAGCCTTATTCATGCACATAATCGAATCAACTTTAATTCATTGACCTCAAATCCTTTGAAAAAATTGCGACTCAAAATTTTCAAACATGGCAGACAAATTCCGAGAATTATTACGTAACAAAGTCTGAATGTAGAATATTTTGTCCATGATTTAGATATGACGACGCTGACACACACACACACACACACACACACACACACACATTTGGACCATTGTTTTTTTCAACAAATAAAAGGCATTCCAATGGGTAGCAACTGCTATCCGTTACTCGCTGATTTATGTTTAACCTGGTTTGAATTCAAGGACATGGATAACTTGATGAAAAAAGGTTTTCATTTTGCTACAAAATTATCAAACAATGCAAGGTATATTGATGTGTAAATGGGCAATATTTTAATGAAATTGCCAAAGAAATTAACCCAAAAGATAGCTCTCTGGAGAGTAACGTTTCGTATTTGTTCTAAATTTCAGGAATTTGCATCCAGAACCAAATTTATTTACAACAAACTTGAGTAAAGAGAATTCAAGCATGTATTTTTGATCAAATACTTCTCCAAATTTTGCTGTAAATATCCAGAGATTGTTAGAAAATTTGGTTTTAATAATTTTAAAGATTTCAGACTTGCCTGTTTTGCTACTTAATTTTACCTTTTGGCATAATTATGTTTTAATATTCACCTTTCTGACATTTGAGGCTAACATGTATGTGTACGTTTATTCAATGTTAAAAAATTACTCAATTCGGCTGTTCCACACCAGGGCCGGGAGTCAGTCATAGCCTGTCCTGAGCACTTGACCAGAATTCGGCAGTATTTACTCAATTGTCACAAACTTGAGTCATTCTTTTGAAATATTAACTACAGGGCCGAGAGTCATTCAGAGGCTTTCCCAACCACTTAGCCAGAAATTGGCAAGATTTACTCAATTATTACAAATTCATTCATTCTTTTAAAACATAATCTAAGGGTTTGCAACTAAATAGAACTTGATTTCTGGGAGACATTCATAGTGAGGAGAAGGTGTCATCATGGAGTTTGTTTTACATTTCTGGTACAGGATGTCCATTGTTACAGTACGTTTTAGGAATTTTCAGGTTTACACAGGTGCCTGGCTGTAACTGTTTATTTTGTAATCACTGGGACTGAATATATAACCCTAGTTTGTTTGTACCTCAGTTATACACTAGCAAGTGGTTGGACTAATATATTTGCTATCCAGCTAGAAAGGGTTACATACTAGTTCAGGGGTAAGTCACTTTATTCTTATCTGAACTTGTTCCATACTATTTATTAATTGTGTTTGGTTTGATAGGTATCTACACTTACATTGAAGCTCTTCATCTATCAGCAAAACTTCACTTATTTAGCTAATTCATCATTTGCCACGTGCATATTTATTTACTATTAAGTGGATTGTCTGCTGAATATTTATTTTAGACAAGGAGCCGCTACTCAGAAAGACATGTACGGGTATAGGCTCCGAAACATGTTCTGAATAGTTACCCGCTGAAGACCCTGTAATTCATTTGGGCTAATACAGACTATGAAAAAATTCTACAGAGGAACGTGTACAATATGAACAATAAATCTTCAATATGGATATAGGTCAGACAGTGACAGGTTAACTTATGGAGAGTAAAAAGTTCGGACTGCGGAATAGGATAATGACGACTAGGAAGTGGTTCTGGACAAAAATACACAAAACATACATACATACATACATACATACATACATACATACATATTTGTGTGCACAAAGGAAATGAAAACTTTAAAAACTATATCCAGACTATAGGAGCAGTTATTGCAAGAACCATCCTGAGCTACCACACCTCAGACTTGGCATGCATTACCAAAGGCATAGAGATCAATCAATGATAAAGTTTGGTCGAACTCACCAGTATTCTGCATAAAATATACTGTATAATGAAATATTCAGTTGCTTCCGTATGCCAAGTGGAGTTTGTGCCGGGTTATATATAAAAGATAAAGTAGGAACCATGGTGACTTGTTGGTAGTGACACAATTGTCTATATTCAAAGCTCTTTCTCTCATATTTAGGAACAATCAGTGTCAAATTATAAATATACTCACACATATGTGTATATATATATATATATATATATATATATATATATATATATATATATATAATATCTTTAATTTTCAGCTATTGAATCATTCCATTGAAGAAATGATAGTTCTGTTGAACAAAAATATCAATATCGAAATAGTTAAAGTCTACCATTATTATTATTATTATTATTATTATTATTATTATTATTATTATCATTATTATTATTATTATTATTATTATTATTATTATTATTATTATTATTATTATCAGTATTATTATTATTATTATTATTATTATTTTTATTATTATTATTATTATATGCAGGATAATGATGCAAGAATGAAGTCATTTTAGAAATGAAGAATTCTGGGAATGTAGTGTCTCATACGAGTCTATTTTATGACAGTGAAACCAAGGAAAAAAGGGAAAATCATGTGTACAATTTCCATGTTTGTGCTTGAACGATTTTATTATATTCCCCTTTTGTATTTCGTTTTTTACCCAGTTCATCATCACCATTGATGTAACGACAAGTTTTAACCAACTCTACATCAAAAAGTAAATACTGATTGGAGGCTCTTGAATACCTTCAAGTTATTTCATGACCGGTTACATTGCATCAACAATGATATCGTTTGTTATGTTTTCAGTGCCTAATACGATCCATCGAAAGCGGCAAGAAGGCTTGTTTCGATTGACTTTATACACATATGCAATATTTGACGGTGTGCGGTTCTTCTATGTATGGTATACTGAAGTATACAATATGTTGCTCAATTGAGTGTCCACAACACTATCATAATATTGTATTTCCTCTGATTATCTAATGTACATCAATATGCAGTATTCTCATAAGGCTCAGGCAAAAGTGTAATTTGCTGGGTAAACAGGTAATCCAAGGAAAGGTGAAACGTGCGTCCCGGTATTGAAAAATGCATTTGAATAAACTTCAGAAAGTACGCTGGCAAAAATGGCATAAATTTCAATCCACGTTTATATCGAAAGTAGGCGATGATGTAATTCTGGTTTTGTGAGAATTTACGGTCAAGATTTCTCGCATTGTATGAGCTCAATGAAAATTGTCATGTTCGTAAATTTCAATGAGATCACTGCAAGGCTATTGGAACTACCAGTACTAGTCCATTGGCGAGCAACGGGATCACTCTTAGAAATTTGCCGGTCAATCATAGATTAAGTTCCTTTAAATTACCTGAATTATTAAATCGGTTTCGCTGAGAGCGATAATTGATTGTCTGCTTGTACCTGGGGGACCTATCCCTTGGGTTAGGGTCTGTACCATGTGGCTTAACAACAATTAGAATAACATTAGCGTGCTTGAGTTGATATGGGCTATAGACCCAGTACATTTAAGGAGATTTTTTCACATGTAGACATATATGCAATACAAACAAAAGGTATTCAGAGGGAGAGAGAGTAAAAAGAGTCAAGTGTGACGTGGCTTGGAGTGTGGACAACTTGGTTTAAACATATTTCATTCACAAGATAAAACAATTGAGAAGAAGGGCAGAGTGGACAACTTAAAAAGGCCTTCCATACAATGACACTTCACATAGTCCTTCGTGAAATCAATTATTATCTATTTAACTTCTCCTACCCTCAAATTGTCACGAGCGTGGATTAAGTTGAAATCTGACATCAGTCCATATGTTGATCTTGTTCTGTTAGGTTGTGTTGGGAAAGACGACAATCAAATGGTTTGCAGAACCCCCCCCCCCCGAAAAAAATTAAACGTGTGTATGTGTATGGGTGTGTGTGCGTGTGCGTGTGCGTGTTTGCAGCTAATGATGTAATGAGAGAAGAGCTGAGCATGTCAATCAATCAAACTGACACCATACTAGTATCCAATTTTCTCCCATTGCTGCGCGATTAACAGGGCACAGTAAAGTTAACTGCTCTTGTAATTGGCCTTTTCATATCACAACAGACTTGCAACTCACGTCAACAGGGTTTACTGGGTCCGGTTAAATGTTCAAAATCATTTAAAGAATAGATGAAGCTCCATATCACTGCAGCCTCAATGATAAATTTCTTCCCGCAGCATTGAAACCGTGAAAATAAATGCTGGGATGCTACAAAGCAAAAGCGTCTGGTGTATAATCAGAGTGATATTGTACGATACTCTACAAAGTTATGAAACCAGGCGTTTGTGAATGTACATCATTTAATCCAGACGTGGGTTCTCTTTACCAGAGAGATCATACACATGTTTCTTATAGCGTGACATTTGTCCATGAGCAAAGTAGTATGACTGAAATGCCTATGGAGAGTAAGTGCATTGTCATGAATAAAAAATAATCACCACGATTCCATCGGATATAAACTGGATTCGGGTGGAACCAAATAATTTACGAATTATGTGATCGAAATGCCTGCCGGATGTAAATACATTTAATTGAATAAATAATAAATATATATGTTTCAATTTTATGTAAAACTGAAACCAGGTGGAACCAGATCATTTGCAAGTTGTTAGGTACTATAATTCAGACCACGTGAATTATTCCCCAGAGACCTTCCGCGCTTCCTGTCACGAACAAAGGGAATCAATAGACAGAATCTAACAACTGAATTCATGACCAGGTGGCATGTTTGCAGTGTGATCCATGGCAGGCCGATGCTCTTCTGGAAGCGATTTCTCGAAAAAGAAAAAATATAGCCTCTTGAGCAAACTCACTCAGCTATATTATAGTGTATGCTGTAGTAGGTACCAAACAAACTCAATTAAGACATTTCGTCACTCACACCAACTGAAAAGAATCGATTTGTTGGCTTTCGGTTAATTTATATTTACTACCTCCCTTCATATCTACTCATTGGGCACACATTGGCCAGCATTAAGCAGAAATGACATTTCGAGTGTGCAGCAGCTTTTTCATGGGCACTGAAGGATTTTAACGGGTAAATATCATGATCAGCGATAACTTATTTACTGTTCCGTGGGTCCTGATTCTGCAGGATAGCTAAGCACGCGGGCATGCTCATTTTCTTTTCAGGTGCCGTTGTTGGAATAACATAATCAAATAACCATATAATCAAATAATCATTAATATATGTTGTAAAATTTCACTGGATGGACTGCTAAAGCTGAGAGAAAATAATGAAACTGGGAAGCGGACATCATTCACCCCACTGGCCTCCTTGCGGATGACTCGGAGTCATCTGCCACATGGGCAAGGCAATTGTTATTTTTGTCTAGTAATTAGACCAAGTTTCAAATGATAGAAAAAGGCAAACAGTATGTTCATTTTATACGCAAAACAAGTGCCTTCAGCTGTGCCCAGTTAACAAATTAAACTGACGTCAAAGGAGGTAATGTGTAAAATGGGAACGAACATCCATTTTTAAATTCAACTCAATGTTTCTATTTCAGGCCAGCAGCCCATATAAGAAAAAAAAAATATACAAAACTTTACAAGTATACAATCACATAAAAACAGTCAATCATGGATCATCGACGATCCACGAGTCAATGTAAGATTCCACGGCATGGAGACCTAGCATATATACATGTATATGTATAATTATCCATTGTGGGTCATTCCCTGAGAACAAAGTTCCATCTGGTTCTGAGTTCATTACAAAATATCATGTCACTGAAATTTTAAACATGTTTCAGCAAATGTGCAAGTTCCCTAAGGCACAAGTTGCCCAACAAAAATATTATGTGTGGTTCCGGTTATTTGACAGACCCTACTAAAAAGGCCCAACCCTAAAATGAATGGAACCAAAAAAAGGGGGGAAAAAAGGAAAAAAGTACCTTCAAGCCGCCCTCCCCTAATAAAAATTGATCGACCCCGACTGAAAGATTTTATCGAGAAGGTGGCCATCGTGTGCCGTTATTTTGCAGTAAAGTCAACTCAAACACAGCATTTTATTTCAACTTATCTGGAGGGTTAACTTGGGCCGGGGAAACAGCACAGCTGCAAAGTCACAGTTGACAGCATAGCCCCGGTTGCTCGGTGATCGTCATCGTAATATTTTGCAAGGTTGCAGGTTTCCGTTCTCTGAGTTACCACGGCAAACGGTCGTTAAAATACTTTTAAAACACGACTTACAATTTTAACTTTAATCTGCCAGTTCGGTTGTGACTGAAGCAGTTATCATCATTAATTATAAATCGAAATGCGACACAATACTTTGAGCCGGCACGTGGTGAGGGCCATTTTGAACATTTCACAATGCATTGATTGCAGAGCAGTCGCACAAAAATATATTTGATTTGGATATCAAAAGTGAATCCTGACTATAGTATACATAATATCATTATTGATGCTCTGAAGCATTTGAAAAATAAACACTTTTGGTTTCATATATTATACCCCCACCCCCACCCCCACCCCACCCCCAATCCGATCGTCCTAGTACTATCCTCATTTACTAACCATTGGGTGGTGAATTCACAATTTTCAAAATGGCTGTCAAGTCTGTTGGTTAGTCCCGATTGGATATTTTGAAGAGGCAGTATCCAAAATATCTGTGCGATTAGTATTAAGGGAAGGTTAAATTGATGAATGAATGTAATATACAGTATAATGGGGCTTTTCCAAGGTGAGCATTACCTGAAAATGTAAATACAGCGCTGTACAGTTACCATTTGTAAGCCTCAGAATAGGGATTTTGTATCAGACACTGAAGTCGCCCCCCCCCCCCCCCCCGGCTATGGATTAAATAGCAGCACATGCCAGGGCAAGCGACGCAGGAGCCTCCGCTGAGTTAAAGATGGAGCGTAGTGGAGAAGGTTGCCCCGATAGTGGATACAGGTCCGAAAGGATGGCGGGTTTTTATATAAGCAAATTTTTCGAATGCAGAAAATGAATAAACACCTTGGGTAGGAACAACTATATATTACATAACTTCCTGCTAGAGATTACATACAATTTCATCCTTCAGTCTGTATCCATACCCGGTTTTCTGGGTAATAATAACTATAATGAATGAATAAAGATAAGAAAATTGTTCAATTATCATATCATTCAATTGGTTGACAGCTTAATGTACATAACCAAATGTATCGCCATTTCACTCTGTGTGGTCTGTATTTGCAAGAGTGTGAGCTGTGATTACTTTAGAAAGAGCGAAGCTACCACAGATCATTTCTTGCATTGCCCTCTTACTAGCCTGCTAAACAGAATAATCTCAATGTTTTCTCACATAGAGATAATACGGAGCTTGGTCTGTTTTGAGGCAACCCTCTCACCACACTCTCACTCATCATTTGGGATTTCTTCATCTGTCACTCCATTTAAACGCAACACTCCTAGACCACACACACACACACACACACACACACACACACATATATATATATATATATATATATATATATATATATATATATATATATATATATATATATATATATATATCCACCCTTATATTGACTCATCTTTATGTACGTTTCTACCTTACCTGTGATTTTCAGCAAATAAATACTATACAGATGCAATATGTATATATATATATATATATATATATATATATATATATATATATATGTATATATATATATATATATAAATATATATATATATATATATATAGAGAGAGAGAGAGAGAGAGAGAGAGAGAGAGAGAGAGAGAGAGAGAGAATGAGAGAGATGGGGTGAGGGGGGAAGGCCGGTTAAACAATAGACAGCACATTGGCATCGTAATGCTTTCACGATGCTATATGTTCGAAGCTCAGTTCTAACCTTTTCCCTTGCATGCTTTGGCCATGTAAAACCGACAACTAGGGTTTACATCAGAAAGACATATAAATACACATAAAAAGTGTTCACATAAAGGAAGCATCCATGACGGAGAGCAGAGAGCCACATTATTATCATTATTATTATCATCATCATCATCATCATTACCTCTCAAAGGAGAAGAGGTCAAATAAAATGGTGAAGATGGCGCTGGGGACCTACCATGGAGTTAAATGCAATCTTAAAAACTCTTTTAACAAGTGACGGTTTTTGAGAAAAACCAAGTTTAGTTGAGCTCATTAGAGTACTTTTTCTTCATACAAATGTAGCTGACGGACATATATTTGGGTTATAGCTTAAGTGACCCTCAGTTTGAGATTTTGGTCGCAAAATCAAAATCATTCGGGCAGCCCAGGAACCTCGAGCGGTTCCTGGGCTCCCCGAACGACTTCGATTTTGCAATCAGAACCGAACAAGGTCAATTTAAAGCTTATTCTGAAATGTTGCTGAATAAAAGTCCTTCAATATTTCGCAGAAACCTCACAAAGCCACTAATATTTCCACAAAATCCTCGAAGTGTCGTCCATGTTTCGCCGCTCATTCAGCTGTTCTGAAAATTGGGCATACACCCACATGTTTTGTTGAGCCATCTTGTGGTTATGAACGCAAATTCACCAGTAGGCCTAGATTTAGTTGATTGAAAAAAGAGTTATTACTGATTTTTATGTGTCTTTTGTTTAATCATTGCTAAATACCATATATTAAAAGACTTCAATTTTCCAAAAAAGTCATGTCAATGAACACACACACACACACACACACACACAAAGTACAAATCAATTGCACAATAGTCTGCATCAACATTAGTGATTAGTGATGGGGGGGGGGGGTGACAATTAGATCTGCATCATTTTTTAGACCATTTGAATCATATCAAATCAAACTTGTAAAATTGGTCAGGGGACCTGAATCCTGCAAATTGCAATGGCACTGGTCACTCGTTGCTATGCATCCTCAATCATTCTGGAATATACCATTTGACGTTTTGGTCGCAGAATCAAACAGGGTCACTTTAAAGCTTATTCTGAAATGTTGCTGCGTAAAAGTCCTTCAATATTTCCCACAAACCTCACAAAACCATTAATATTTCCACAAAATCCTCCAAGTGTCGTCCATGTTTCGCCGCTCATTCAGCTGTTCTAAAAATTGACAATATCCCCCCCCCCCAACCATGTTTTGGAAAGCCATCTTGTGGTTATGAATGTAACTTAACCAGTAGGCCTTAATTATGTTTTACCCGGTGGAAAAGCTATTATATCTATGACTTTCATGAAAAGAATCTGATTGGGAACATGATACAATACACCTGTTTGCGAAAACGGTGCTTTTTGTATATGTTGTCTATTTTGGTGGGGAAATCCTAATGTGGGCTATTTTTTAGCCATATATATTTCTAATGATTTGCGTATAACTTCCATATTATATCATTTTTTTTTATCTCTTAGCGTTCTGAGCAACTTGGAAAAACTGCGTGAAACATTTGTCTGCATATATATATATATATATATATATATATATATATATGATTAAAACACGTTACTCATGATAAAAGCATAAACATCTTGTTAATAGCTTTGTCAAAATTCACGACAGTTAGCAGAAGAAACATGGTAGCTATTAGCTTTCGTATGATTATATTTATCAGCAGGTTTCAATGGTCTTTGAAGTTTAATCCATGTGAGACAAGCGTGGCCAAGGATCGGTTTTAGAATCTTGGGCAATGCCACTGCAACCCTCACTGACTTTAGAAATCGCAAAAATGTACCAGAATCCCATATGGTTTGTACTTTCACAAGATCTTGTGCCACAGGCATGGGTTAATTTACCTCATGACAAGGAAATCAAGTACAAACGGTGAGGCCTAAGAGAGAAAAAAACATCCATTTTAAATAATGATAAAGACGACGACGACGACGACGATGATGATGATGATGATGACGATGATGATGATGACGATGACGACGATGATGATGATGATGATGATGATGATGATGATGATGATGATGATGATGATGATGATGATGATGATGATGATGGATCATGCGTACATTGCTCGCTGTGGAGTATTCGGTGTTTGTCGCTGCTAATCAAAGGCTCTAGGGTATGCAGGTTTTGCTGTTCATAGTTTACAGATCAGATGAAGTCGACATCTGGCGCCGATTCCCTGCACCAAAATGGTACATCATCCCTAGGCTCTTCAATCGTTCATTAAAATTATGGTCTGAAATCCCGTATCGTTTTGTTACAAACCAGCGCCCCTTTTGATAGGAAAAGTGTTTCCCTATGACTAATAACATAATTTTCCCAAGAAGTAATTCCTAACATGCAGCAAATCCTAATACGCGCTTAAATCGTAATAAAAGTACGGTAAAATGTAATTGCGCGATTGCAATTATATTAAGTGTAGACAAGAATGGAACAAGCAGGGTCTGTGCAATTTGCAATCAAGATCTGTCACAAAAAGTGATAAAACATTATATCATAAATTGTGTAGAATGAAATGATCTTCATAGAACGTAAGTCTCATAGAACGTAAGTCTAAGAAAGTCCTGTTTTGGTGGTCACAATATTTCATAAACGTTCTTTTGATACAAGAACGAAAATGAGCCATTGTTTAATATATTTCAGAAAAGTATTACCCACATTAAATTTCAACCGAATAATGAGAGTCTGACCAACAAGCTTGAGTGATGTGGAAAGTCAGGGTGCAGCTTCTTTTAGAGATGCAGTCTCTATAAGAGAATTTGCGGCAAACAAAACCCAAAAAGGCTTATATATATATATATATATATATATATATATATATATATATATATATATATATATACACACACACACATATATATATATATATATATATATATATATATATATATATATATATATATATATATATATATATACATATTATCTGTATGCTCCATACCTTTGTATAGAAGACGACTTCCACATGCATGTTTTCATTTTCATCTCTGTAGTGCTTAACTGTTTCGTATTAGGCGTCTGGGAAACACTATAACCAGTCTGTGCTTTGCTGTATGCTTCCTATTCTTTACAATTTCAGCATTTTATGTTGCTAAACTCGCCAAAGGGGTAAAGAATAAAAAAGCACTGTGCTGACAATATGTGTGAGACATGTATACAATATTACTTAGATTAAAGGTTATGTAGAAATACAGAAAGTACCTGTTTAAATTACTATATTTTTCCTTTCATAACACACTCAAATTTTGCGACTTGGCTTCATGATCACTCCTAACATATTTGGGTTTTTTTTATCCAGTTACCCTATGCACAAGCTCTCCCCCCTTCGATTCATAAACTACATCAATTTTGTGGTAGTTTCTTCCCATATTACACAGGTCGAAAGATAACAGAGACGGTGAAACATGTCAAAATCAATTTACCCACCAGACACATATATAGAATGTAGATGTATCATGCACCAAGGTATTATGAACATAACAAGCACAAAAATGTTAAAAACTTATTCATTTTGAGGTCGTTCACCCTAGAAACCATGTCTGTTTGTATTGTCTTAATTTATACTTATCAAGAAAAACACAGGCATACACACGCACATACACATACATACACACACACACACACACACACATATATATATATGCATATATATATATAAATATTTCAATAAAGTCATAGAAGTTTTTCAAGAGGTGTTACAATATATTGCTACGAATATATGTGTAAATATATATATATGTGTGTATATATATATATATATATATATATATATATATATATATATATATATATATATATATATATGCATATATTCGTAACAATTCACATATTCGTGATGTATAATGTGTCGTCATACCTTGTCTGACAAAAACTTACACTGAAGACCAATCGTTCTTTTAAACTATACGTCTGCAGTTGTGAGGGGAACCTTCCCTCCCCCCCCCCATTCCTTTTCACATATCGTCTGCAATTGGAAGTTTAAATATTCTTGAATGGATTGAGTTGCCCATGACACGAAATTAGAAAGTATATCAAATATTAGTAAAACGTTTTCCGGGAAACAAGTTCTACCTGGAAGGCCTTGGCATTGAAAAGTACTGAGCCATAATGAAGTTATTGCCAAGAGAATGGGTTGTGTTTTTTTAAAAGAGAGGCCATGGATTCTAATGAATTATCAGGTGGACCTCTTCAGTTTTGGGAAAATCTCCATGCACGATAACAAATCTTGGTTATAAGCGATCTTTGAGATCCATCACAAACAAAATTGACAAATGGAAATTTTATTTTTATACTTTTTAATTTCCCGACACCATATGACCCCCACCTATGATTGCAAGTGTCATTATATGAGATTTTAAAATGTTTCTATGGGGTTAAGCTTTCCGTGGAAGGCATCGGCATTGACAAATATTGAGCTACAGTGAAGTTACAAGCGAAAATAGCTAAAAGTACAGCCCAAGTGAGTCATGACCATAATAAGGTCAAGGCCAAAAAACACCATATGTAAATTAAATATAAATGTCTATTATCCTGACCAAAGGTCATTCATGAGAAGACAAACATATTTGAGTAAATATAAGAAATAAAAAAAGTAGGTCAAAAATGTATCTTAACGATATTAAATCTTTCAGTGGCAAGTTTAAGCCCGAGTCGATAGCTATCATTCACCCACTTCGCACGCAAAGCGTGCAAAGAGAGTCGAGGGTAGCTGTTGACCTTGACCAAACTATGTCCTGATTGTGCTTTCTATTTGTTCGTACTTGAAGGAAAGGTCTGTGCATGAGGAATGTGAATACCATATTATAATGGTGATTCAAATTTTAGTTTGAATTTAGTCGCTTATGGCAATGAAAAAGTTAATAAACTATAAGCTGCACATCCTCAGTATAGGCCGAATCTTCATGCATAATATCAACTCTGGATTCCAGGCAATCTTAAAGATCCCACGCAAACGAGTTCAACAAATAAATACTTACATTTTTTACCTTTCACCGGCTGTATGACCTTAATCTTTGATTTTGAGTGGTATGTGAACTGGTGAAATCGTTCTAAGGCAGACAAGCTTTCCATGAGAGGCATTTTCATCGTAAAATAACAATAGTCAATTAAGAGGTAAACCGGGCAATAATTTGTGTTAATAGTTTCGACTCATATAGAGCCCAGTCCAGTGTGACACAAAGCACAATTAACATAAGCTGTGACACCTTTATGTTTCAATCCTTCTATGGCAGTTATATTGGCTTACATATAGGTATTCCATTCATTTGGTTTACTGTTTTCTTCTATTTAAACTTGAGAGTGAGAGTTCAATACGTCACTTCCGCTATCTCTGACCCCTCAATGTGTCGGCGATGAAGCTTCCACCCACAGCAGTGATATCAGCATTTTTTGCGACCACATAAAATGTCGTCCGAACCAGATAAAATGTCGTTATGACCACATAAAACGTCGTCCGACCACATAAAATGTCGTTATGCCTAACCAGATAACATGTCCTTATGACCAGACAAAAAGTCGTCCGAACCAGATAAAATGTCATCTTAACTAGACAAAATGTCGTTATGAGCAGATAAAAGGTCGCCAGAACCAGATAAAATATCGTTATGACCAGATAGAAAGTGAAGTGAGGTTGACACCAATGGGCTTCCGTAATACACTCGTTCATACCCCCACTTTATATTCCTGTTGATTAAAAAAAAAAAAATCTTCGAGCAAGCATCAATAATTTTCAACTTTTCGGTGACAAAGTAATCAACTGCAGGGCGCCTCTATACTTGGCGCAGCCTAGGCTCTGTATTCGGGCACCTCTCAAAATCGTGAGGTAACGCCTCTCACCCGCCGGAGGCTGCCGCGAGGCTGCCATGCTGAACGCTGTGTCTGGGCCAGCTGTTGAGTGATCTTGCCAAACAGAAGTCACAATGTGTCGGGATCTTTGTGTATTATATTCCCATGTGGCAGTTGGTCACACCCTCGCCCACTCCAGCGGGTCTCAGTGGCGATATGATTTCCTTAATCTAATTAACTTACTAGCAGGTAATTATCTAGCTCGATCGTGCTGACTCCTGCACACAGTAACTTCTCCGCAAACAACTTGGAATACACACCTCTTTTCGCGCAATATACACGATCTAGGGTCAATGCCAGCAAATCCTCTTTATATAAATGTTAAACCGAAGGACACGCTTCAAAATTTTTAATATGTATTACTGGGAATTTTTATGCGTTTAAATCCAAGGCTGTCGGTTCCAGCGGCAACCACGAGAGTATAATTTTCATCGAGACAGAACAAGCCTACGGTAAACCTGATATTATTTCATTCTCCAAAGATTGTGGTAAAGCTAGCACCTGTTTTAACTTAAAAATACATGGTACCTGTTAGTCAGTACAGGCCTTGTGCATGAGATTGAGAGGTCATTACGTCACTTCCGCTTTCTCTGAACCCTCAGTGTGTCGGCGATGAAGCTTCCACCCACAGCAGTGATATCAGCATTTTTTGCAAGTTTCAGGCATTAAATGAAGATAATTATTTTTTTTCTTTTGACGATAATGCTGCTGAAAGTGTCCTCGTTTGAAACACGTAAAGAAAAGGGCTACCTTTCTGTTGTCTTCTAGTATGACACCCGTGTGGTCCTGCTGATGCAATTAAGATGGAAAAGGTTCAGGAAAGAGCTCTGTTTGACCAATAATGATTCTATGCCATCGTACCCAAAACTATTACTACGAACACAGAAACCATTATTGTATTTAAACAGACTGCATGAGATTTCTTTAGATGTCCACCCACAGAAACTAAATGTAACTTCAACGAAAAAGTACAGCAGCCTGCTTACAAAATTATGACATATGGCAATAACTCACCCCACTAAGATCACACCAAAGGGCCAAGCTATGGAACAATTTGCCTACGCATGTAATGGAATCAACAAAATTAACTCAATAGAAGACATTCATATTTAACTGCGATCATGCTCATTTCCTGTGTTGCCGGGGCAACAGACTGATGCTTCCACCATGATCAGGGCAGATTTGTATTATGTACTACATAAATATCCATAAAAAGCACCTTTTCAACCAAAAGAGAGCCAATTTCTAATCAATTTAGGCATCCTTTATGTTTCAAATATATGTTACTATGTTTTCTTAAGATTCTTGTGTGTTTGTGTTGTTCATTTTGTTTAGAAAGTACTTTTGACCATGCTGAATACATGGATCCGCCCTGATGCAGGTTGCTCCCTCTTTTCCTCAATAGGCGTTAGAGTAAGACCGCATTTGGATATGAATACATCCTATTTAGGAACCCAATGCAGGCGTGCATGGCTTGGCTCCCAATGTTCCTGTACTACTATCTACGTTTTGTGCAGAGCCATAGCTTTGAGCTGTTTCCCTCTGCTGAACCACCTGTTCTGATCATCTTATGATTTACTGATCATATATATATATATATATATATATATATATATATATATATATATATGTGTGTGTGTGTGTGTGTATGTATGTTTGTATATATATATATACGTGTGTGTGTGTGTATGTATGTTTTTATATATATATACATATATATATGTGTGTGTGTATGTATGTTTGTGTATATATATATATATATATATATATATATATATATATATATATATATATATATATATATATCCATATAATATGATATGTGTGCGAGTGTGTGACTTCATTGTATATATTTTTAAACGTCGAAAAATAGTACTTCAGCGCTTATGGTACACCTCGACGTTATGTAAAGATATTTGTATACTAAGTAAAACCAAACGAGAATTATAAACGTCACTGGTCATTGAAAAGCATACATTGCTCGAAATTTAAATAAGAAAAGAGGACTAATGCGCTCAAGTACATTGAATTTCATAACATGGTCCATGGCCATCACAATAACATATTCAAACTTTCTTCTGTCAAATAGAAATTGAAACAACATTTTATACGCAATCACGTTGGCGATACATGTACAATTAGAGCTGTGACTACTCGTGCGAATATTTGGTAAATAAAAACACCCGGTATTGAAAAAAGCGCATGTGGATATTTTGTTTCAAATGACAAGTACGATTATGTCCGTACCTACCTGTTTTCACCTGTTCTACTGCCGTCTGGTAATTCACTTTCATCCATGGACCTTCTTATTGACTTAATATTATTCCCTATTTTTTTTTGTATAAGATTGTAGAAAAATCATACGTTATCAAAAATGTTACATTTATTTAGCTTTGGCGACAAGCTCTTGTAACAAAAAGAGTACAGCTTGGTTATTGCATTCCGATGTAAGGTTTGATAACAATTGCGCAAGGTAATATTACATTTCAGCATACCTTCTTACAATTTGACACAAGCATTAAAATTCTAGGAGGTGAGTTATGCCTTTCATCGAACCTTTATCTAAGTAGAACCAAACCCTCATACACTTTAAGTGACCCTGGCCTACACTTGTAGCAGGTCACGACCTTTTTTTGCTGAACAACGATTTCTACAACTTTTTTTCTCTGCAAATTTGCGCCTATTATAGTTTGTTTTGCAAAACATTTCCTCAGACAAATTTGCTAATTACATATGATTCTACTGAGTCAAGGTCATCTGGCCTTCTAAATCCATCACTTAAGATAATCTTAGCACATTTTGCTCAATAGTTATCTGTTGGTGCAATTTCTCTTGATTACTTCATGACCCTTGTGGGTCAAGTGGAAGATTTTTCAGTCACATAAATTCCTGGCCGGCACAAAAAATACGTTTATGTCCATAACTCTATTTCCTATGCATGGTGGCAATCTTGACGTCAATGATTCCATGCGACTAGCTTTTACGTGTTTCAGCGAGACCAACCGGCCCGAAAAGATTACTTTCCTGGACCACGGCTGGTGGTCTTGAATGACTTCCTTGTAGTATCAGATCTCGTTTCTCGCTTGTTGTTTTTCCATATAGAATGTGAACATAAAGAACAAATAAAAAGGCAAGGAATCCTTCAGAAACTAACACTTTATTTTTCTCTATTTATGTACATGAACGACATTGGTTCATTGACTGTACAAAGGAGGAAGTTTGTACAATAGAGACAGCTCCATGTCGCCATCTTGCTTGTTCATTTAAAATTTTTGGGGGATCCTGACCTCCAATGTCGACTAAATGACCTTATTTTGTTTAGCGTAGTTACTTTAAAATTCCAACTTCAAAGTCAACTGTAAATCGTTGATGGCAGGATCGGATCACTTTCCTTTGCTTTCTTTGGGCACTATATTTGGGCTCTAATGCACAAAGAATGCTGAAAAATTCTAAATCGGGACAGTGTAATTTGCACAGTGGTGACAAGGAGCTGTGCCTGACTGCTGCAGTGGGTCATATGTTGTGAGCGTCTCCCTAGTTCATTAAGTCTCATTCCATATGTGTCTCTAACCTTAAGCAAAGACGCATTTTGCAGGTTACGGTTTGCTTTAACCCCTTACCCCTTTTAACAAATGGTGTCTTCTACTCAAGCACCATCGTACAAATCTGCTTTGTCTCACCTTTGTGTTTTGATGCACAACCAGGACCATACTGCATTCTTTCAAAATCAGATACAACCTTTTGATGCATGGCATACATACGGACAGCTTTAGCAGCACTATTTCATGAGCATCGCCGACGATTCAAAACCCTCCTACGGATATAGGCCGACAAGTTCCCGTTGGACAACCCATTGAGATAAAGTTTGCAAAGGATTACTGTGTATGAAAGTGTCAATGGGAAGCTGCAGGCCAAATCAGTCTCGTTATCAGTGTGAACGATCCAGAATTATGTATGGGAAAAGCCCTCGCCTTTCTACCTGCCTTTCATAGACTGGATGACCTTAGTCTTTATTTTGAAGCATCTGATTCGAACAAAAAGAAGCCACCAATTTAGTTGGCTCATAGTGTTCAGTACAAAGGCGAACTTTACCCCTCTCAATATTGGAGCCTGGGTAAAAATAATGGTCTCCTCCACAAGGCAAAATCCACTGATAATAGCGCTGCATTGTTTAATTATTCTGCATGATGATGGCGTGACGTAACCAAAGGAACCTTTATCTTTCAAATACCATTTAGAGCAAGATGTCAGCTTTTTTGTCTAAGTCGCCTGGCTCACAATTACATTATACCAAAATCACGATGCTATCGATGTGGTTTCAAATATTAATGGGTTTTTGTTAATTGCGTAAAAGCTGATACTTCACACATCAATTAATACATTGAAGACATTTGTCAAAGATCTATGTCGCCCTAATATGTGATTAATAAATTCGCCTCCTCAAGTTGGGCTTGTAGAAGTGTACACGATGGGAATACAGATTTAGACATAGTTCCATGCACACGATACATGCACATATTTAACATAAAGACGAAAGACCGGAACCCTAGAAGCAGGATGTCCTATATTATTACAAAAGCCAAAGTATGCATAAAATGTTCCCGTCTAACAGAGCATGTATATTTATTCATACACTTGTATCTATATTATATGTGCTAGTCTATACATGTTTTTTAAATGAAATAAAACGCATGGATTCTAGAATGATATCACAATTCAAAGCTATAGTTGATCGATATGCTTATTTGCAGTTAAACCAATAACAATTACCTTCATGAAAATAGTCATCCTTACCGCTCAAAACTGATGTAAAAGCATACAAGTCGGAACCTGTTTACAGATAGGAACATTTTAATAGTTTAGGTGGGCTAAATGCGTAATCACCCGTTAAATTTTCATCAATGAGCTTTCGTAACAACAGTAAAATTATATAAAAGTCTTAAGTTACTTTTTTTTCTAAAGGGAAGTACTTAGATCAGATGACAAAGTCAATAGTCAAATCCCCCTTGCAAAAATATCCTTTACCCTCTAGATATCATGATACACTGTGAATAATGGGACACTGATTAAATGGAAATATATATATATATATAGGAATACACATATCAGCGAATCTGTTTAAATATACATACAATTTAAGATATTTTCCATAGTCCGTAGCATTAACCTAGAAAGAGGTTTCAAATAATTTTGATTACCACGTCCAGACATTGGAGTGTTGCTGAAATCCTTTAGAAACCAAACTATTTGTAACGACGTCAAATGAACATGTATTTAAAAAGTAACTGCCGAGATACTACAAGATTAAGCATCTTACAGAAGAAAACCTCTTGAAGTCACTCCCATACTTTAGTACCGGGAAAATAATGTCATGTGCCTTTACTTTTGTTGCAATATGGCATGAAAACAAACACAAATAATATCGGTAATCTCTAATTCTAGACATAAAAATGTTTTTGATAGCCTGGAAAGTCGAAACCTAGAAACGTCATGTGTGCATAAATAATCAGCCATATCCCTCAGTAATTCTACAATATCTGTAAATAGAGTTTAGAATTTTATAACCCCCGCACGATGCAACCACGTCATATCACTTGATTACATTTGAGGTTATGGTATGCAAAATAAGCTCCCTTGTGGAACTGTTTTTTCCAATTGGAAGTCGCATTTTATAACATATTTGGTATGTACAAAAATGCAAAGTACTCAATTTTTACGGAGATACCATCATTTATTGATCAAATATAATGAAGTACGTTAAATAAGTGCATCAATAGTATCTTGGCCATTGATTTTAAGTACATGTTCCGCCACCAGGAGAGATGACCCAGCTGTATGTGCACCCAAACCATTTTTGTGTTGCCTCTTCAGCGGTCCAAGGTACCTGGAGTGAAAAATACAGGAAGCTTGGTCTGTTAGGGGCAATTTTTCGTGTGGAATGCAAGGCAAATATTCCATTGCATTTTCCTTTATTTAATTCCCAGTTGATTTTTTACTCTCATGAGCCTGCCATGAAACCATTACACTCACAATCTGTGGGTTCATATCACTGCAAACAAGCTACAGCGATAAATTAGTATCTGAATGAATTACCTTTTTTCGACAAACAATGAAATATATCTGTAGTGTTGTGAAGAAAACCTGGGCTTCATGGCAGGTCCATTCAAAGTTCAAATTTTGTTTGCAGAAAGTCGTCTTCTTAGAACTGGAAGTTAGCCCCTTCGTGTTCCCGTTTTACCAGTGCCAGCTTGGAGTGTTTGCGTAGTACCTTCTGGCGGGTGTACGGGGACTTTTGGGTACCATGGAGCATGAGGGTCCATTCGAACAGAGTACCTTTCCTGGGCGCCTTCGAGTCGAAAATAACGAAAAGTTTCCACTGACCGCGTGGATTTTCTGCCCATGTATGGGTTGTCATGAAGGGCCACTTTACAAAGCCTGCTGTTTCATCATCATCTTTTGGTCGTTTACTTAGTATCATAGACCTGAAAGAAGCACCAGCATCGGGATCAGTCTGTACTCTTTCAAATTTTGTCAGTTTAGATAAATACCTTTGATGGAATAAATCTTCAGAAGTACTTTTTCAGACCGAGGCACTCATTTTCTGCTGACGCGTCATATACTTATTGCGATCTAAGTACTAAAGAGAAGAGTTCGTGTTGAAGACAAGCTTTCAAAAAAATCAGTTTAAAAATGCGAAAGAGGGTTTGAACATAACATTTTAGTCAGGCAAAAGGTTCAGAATTGAAAGAACTCTGGAGACTTTTATTTGGGTGACGAAATCATCAAGCAATCCTCATTGCAGTTAGGCATTTCTCACATGTAAAGTGTATGTTAGAGAAAAAGTTGGGGTGTAATTTTGATGTTTATTATTATTATCATCATCATCATCATCATCATCATCATTATTATTATAATTATTATTATTATTATTATTATTATTATTATTATTATTATTATTATTATTATTATTATTATTATTATTATTGGTTCAACGAGTCTGACATGTGTCCGCATTTCTCAAAATAATCAAGTTACTGGTTTGTCTGCAGTATGCAATAGTGGTCAACTTAGCACACTGCAAAACATTAATCCACTGGATCCCTTTTAAGTGGTAATCGTGAATTGATCTTGACCTTATTCACTGCTGTGTATATGACAACACTATAATATCAAAATGAACTAAACTCACGTAGTGTTCATTGGTGACCGCAGGAAAAGTGTGACATCACCACGACGTGTTGAGTTGAGAGTAACGAAAGCTTGCACGTGCTCTAAGAATTTCACCTGGTTCGGCTTCCCGGCGCATGCGTCAGTGTCAATGGTTAAAATCAGTGACTTCGAGTTGTTGAATGTACTGCAAGCAAAACAGCCAGAGTGAAATGGTAGTAGTTTTACATTTCTAGAGAATCATTGTTTTCAAACTGTTAGTCTTTCTGAAGTCAGGGTGAAAAACTTTCAATAAAAGTCGAAAAAGCCATGAAATAGCATGTCATAAAATTATTAGGCAATCTGTTGAATACAGTTCTCGGCACACCTTAGTGTCCGATTCCACATATGTTAAAACCATGTTTTCATCCATTTAGATCAGTTTCATCCCCAAGATTAAACACACTTTTCACAGGAGTTTCTGAAATACTGTGAACAACTTTACTTTTAATCCCGCAGGGGGGGGGGGGGGGGGGGAGGTTGGCCCGTGACGACAAGCACCGAGCGATAGCGAAATGGTTTATATATTCTATGAAACAGGTGAGTCCAAGGCCAAACTCTTTGGATTCCACGTGAGACCCTTCCCTTCATAACCTAGTCAAGTCAAGTCAGAAAAGAAAACAAAGACATCAGTTGATTGGTCAATCAGACTCTAGTCGACGTCACATGCTAAAAGTGGACCAAAGAATACTTCAAACAAACGAAACAGATGTAATAGAACAGACACAGACACACAGACACAGACACAGACACACACATACACACACAATATATTATATATATATATATATATATATATATATATATATATATATATATATATATATATATATATATATATATATATATATATATATATATATATAATATCAGAAAAAAGCAGCACTACCTCTAATTTTCAAGAGGCTCTCTGGTTGAGGAAAAAGTCCACTTACAATTTACCGCTGACTTTTCCTCCTACACAATGGTATCGTTCTGGTACGGTCTTCCAGTGTTGAGCAAGGGCCACCATATCGCCAGCATCAAGTACTCCATAGCCGAACAAATGGTTGAACTCCAAGCCGGCACCATTGATGGTCCAGTTATGCTGTTTGTTGGGGTCGTAGAGATGGTTCCTCTTTGATGTCAGTACAGTCAGGTGTTGAACATCCCGCCAGGTCAGATCAGGGCTACGGAAGGAAATGCGTAATTGGTTAACATGTATGGGCAGGGATGTCTCCAAGGTGCACCGCGGGTCAATGAAAAGTATTTGCTTAAACAGAAATATTGAGAGAAAAAAAGTTATTAACGCTAAGAGCTAATTCAATTTCTAACAAAAGTAGTGGTCATACGTAATCAAAGTTTCAAGAAATATGCGGTACCAAGATCTTTATTAAATGAGCGGACGGGGTAAAATACCCAATTGACAGTAAAAGCCACATTTGTTCGTCTCAAGGTAGGCAAGTTAACATTGTGTCTCGGTCATGCTGGAACATCGTACAAGTCACTTTTGTGACTTTACAAATACAGAGGAGTAAGAAAGTTCCTGCAGTAGCCAGTCTCCCACGTGCTGATATGTGTGTGTCCCATTTTTTTTTTTTTTAATGTTAGAACAAGAGTTTTTGTGTTGACAACAGATGGTGTACTCACTTAGCCTCGAGAGCCAGAGCGAAGACGCCGGCTGCCTCAGGTGCGGCTGCTGAAGTACCGGAATGGTGGGTGGTACACTTTCCGTAGAGGTCTGTCGTGGCCTTTAAGAAAATGAGCAATGTAGAATCAGCGTTATGGAAGTTGTCAGCCGTTGTGTTTTGAGGTAGCTCTCCATGAGGACTATGGTTTTTCTACCTTAGTGCTCTAAGTGTGGAGAATACATGGAACTTGGTCTATTTAATATGCAAATCGTTTTGCAATGGCTACAACTTTTAAAACGATTATGTTTGCTATCTTTCATATTCATTGTTGGATTTAGCAGCACTTAAAGACAAGTTAGAATTTTCTTTGCGAAAGAAAGAACCAACAGTGTGAGTCTTTGCCTATAAATAATTTATATTTACCACTCCAGCATCTTGTCGTCCAGATTTTCCATTACTGAAAGTTGAAGCCAGCGTGGAAGAACATGACTCGTCATAGCCAGCCGTCTGGCCGTCATTGGTAGCAGAGTTTATAGAGATGGTCCACATGCTGCCGGCGTAGCCGTCACAGTTACAGTCGTCGTCCGGACCGCCGTCACCAGAGGCCCACACATAAATAGAGCCCTTTCCGTCGCGGCCCTACATCAGAGGAATAGCACGCATAAGCATGAACAGGTATACAGAAAATATTTTGTCTGTGTGAACTAAATTTTTATCAACACTTTCCAGGTGAAACCGGTCTACAGCGATCGGTAATTTCAAAGATGGTCAGCTTGATCCATTTCATCACATTCTGTCCTTTCTCAAAATGTTTCAAATGAAATTTTCAGGAAAGGCAAGCCAGGCTAACATACAAAGGGTCAATACCTTTCTTCGGTTGGCCAAGGGTGCAACGAGGACAGTCTGAGCTGTTGCCCGAGGCAAATAATATGAACTTTTCAGGGTTAAAGAAAAAGCTAATAATATGACAATTACAAGAATTATAGAGATGTGGCAATTTAAAATTCAAGTGAAAAGGAAAAGCAATCTCCAGTTGTGTCTTCCAATTTTCACTTCTCGAAAGGCGACGCCTTCCTTTCCTATAATTTAATTTTAAACATTTAGGAATAGAGAAACACTCTTGGATTATCCCATTTTTGACTTCAGTTGCCTGGTAGTCCTCAATGCTACTTCCAAAGTGAGTGTAGACACAAAGGGACAGGAAGCTTGGTATAAACAGGAACTGTTTTGTCATAACATCAAAAGTACCGTCTCCCTTTTCAGAGCTCGGAGGACGACAAACGGTCTATGCATAAAGGCCCAATTACACAGGAGAGCGGTAACGGAGCGGTAACGGAGCGGTAACGGAAAACCGTGCGTTAAAATAATTAAGATACGTGGTTTTCCATGGATATAATTACACTGACAGCGGAACGGTAAAGCAATACAGCGCTAAACCGCTCCAAATAGAAATCCAATCGATTTTTCTACTGCGTATCGCGCGTGAGCATGAAGATTTCAGCCAATCAGAACCGTTTTTTTTTTTTTTTTGGTAGGCATCATCTCCACGTGTCGAGAGAGAAATCTGTGCTACCAACATGGTCATCATGGAAAACATTATTTTAAAAGTGTAAAAGTATCGTCAATTATACGACCCAAAGGTATAAAGATGCCCAAATAAAGCAGGATGTGTGGAAACTCGTTGGTTCAAAGGTGGACATGTCAGGTAATTATTGCGGTGTGCACGAAAGTCCCAAATACATGTGTAGTATAGTGAACATATGGTCCAGGTAGATCGGAATTTGGGTCGTGAAATAATCTGTGTCCGATCTAATTTCAGTCGGCACATATAGAAGAATGACCTATTATTTTAAACATTTAGTTTGTATTGCATTGCTTAAATTAATAGTCAGTCTTTCAGAGGGCTATTCAAACACAAATATATTACTGGCCCAATGGGCTATGCAACTTTGAAGGTACAACCTTGTAATTCCGTGCGATGTACTGCTCTCAGTGTAATTTAAAATCCGCGCGAAAATACCGGTATTCACTATCCGTTTTCCGTTACCGCTCTTCTGTGTAATTGGGCCTTACGTTCACCAGCGGGGAAACCCTAGCGGAGATTCCGATATCAGAGCCAGGCGCGTACAGGTTACTGGGTAATTTGCGGGCCACTCAGTCTTACCGCACAGGCTGCACCGCTACTGAATACAGCAAATAACGGGGAGTGAAACACGGACCATGATTTCTTCAAAAAACAGAATCTAGGGTGGCTGAAAAAGTATTTGAAAGACAAAAGAATATCAATTGATGGAAGGAATAAAGCGGCACTTTTATTTTTGATGAAGACAGTTTGACGTTTCTTCCTGGTATCGACATTACAGCCCACTACACAGCAGTCAGTGGTGGTTTACCATGATAATTCGCCTTGTCACTCAATGTTGTAACTATCAATGCTTTCCGTACTCCCTCCGCCAATGATTTACAATCATTATGGTAAACTTCTATACACCTCCTGTATTTCGTCCATATCCTGCTTTTCTCTGCATGTTGTCACGAACAAGATTGGTGTCCGCCATCATGCATTATCGTGACCACTTTTGAGAAGGTGCACAGCACGCAATCTGGTAGCAAAAAATCAGCCCGCAAGCCTCGCTTTCGTAATGGGACAACTGCCGGGGTTTTCCCGCTTGGTGAACTTATGCATAGACCGTATTATTGTCTAGCAGACACCAAGCTATTGCCTTTACAGATGTTTCTAACAGCCACTGGCGTATGAATGGAGATCACGTGCCATGTTACGCGATCATTTTTATCCATATGCACACAGTTTGTTGATGGAGGTCATGTGTGTTATCTAACCAATGGGACTCGAACTTGCCACCTTTGGCACCAGTCGCCTAGCTGAAATGGGAAACGCACATACCCACTGGACCAAATCCCCATGGAGGTAGTTATGTGCGAGTGCCATATCAACATAGTTATGCAGTATATGTATTGAGTCGGCATTTATTTCCAGAATCGGGGACTTAAATCCACCAGCATTATGGAAATGCCGAAAATATATTTTTTACGTTCAGAACGAGCAAGAATCGAACTCACACCAGTCGCCTAGCTGAAATGGGGAACGCACATATCCACTCGACCAAATTCCCATTCTTAAGAAGAATTGTTCAATTGAGGTAGTTTTTAGTCCCATGTTTACATCCCGCGTGAGTACGCTCTTCAGCTGGTCATTTTGTGCTGTAGCCCATTTCAGCACCCATAATTTGGTAAATTTTGCCACTGTTTGGCAGTGGTAATTTTAATTTTGTGTGGCGGTGTCCAAGGTAACAGAGATCTTGCATGGAGATTATTCTGTATTTTTTCCATGTCTTTACCTGCATTATGAGTGCCAACATGTACACGGAGTCGACGGCACTGCTGGCACTGCTGTCAATGGCCGTGGCAGCATTAAGACTCACTAATGGTTTGCCACTTTAATTGCAGAGCACTGTTGACTCGGATGGTATTTCCACAGTTGCCCCGAACTGTTCTACGCAACAATATGATGAACAACGTGGTATGTGTGATAATATACTGCTGGGGAAAAAGATGTCACCCCCGTTGCTTTCACATAGGCCGCTCTAAATATGCCTTTATATAGAAAACATGGCTGTCACATGGAATACCATGTAACAAGAATAGGATAGCTTAGGGTATCCCTGGTATTATGGTGCCTATGGGCTTTGTAAGGGAGCCATGCCACTAACAAGGATCAATGTGAATCCGCAATGCCATGGCGTACGTGTCACTCACAATTGTGTGAATTTCAAGTGGGCAGAGTCATTGAGATGTTGGAGGCTGGCTTTTCCCAGCGGACGATTGTCAGGATAATGGGGTGCTCCAGACCATCGGCAAAAAGGTGGTGGGACTGTTTTTAGGAAACCAAAGGGTGAAAGAGGAAGGCTGGATCTGAGCAACTGAGAATGTTAGATGGGAGGGATGACCGCTACTTGATCCAGTGTGAGAAGAGGCACATATTTCTTTCTACCAAAAGGTATCGTCAGCAGTGGTGTCAGGCCTGCAAAATCAGATTACCACAGTCTGCCATTAACAAGAGACTAATGTTGGTCAAACGGAGGGCATACCGTCCTGCCATTCACATCCCTCTCAGTTCTGCACACAAGACAAAAAGGGTACAGTCATGTGAGGAACATGCAGCCTGGACCAGAAATCAATGGAACAGCGTGATGTGGTCAGATGAATCAGGATTCTGCCTGCGATTCCATGATGGAAGAAACAGGGTTTGACGAATGCCCCCTGAGAGGTTCGTAGAAGGATGTATGTTTGAACATGACTGCTACAGAGGAGGAAGTGTCATGATATGGGGGGGGGGGGGGCAATTACAGAAACAGTATCCAGGGCTACTGTTTCAATAGGATCGACAAAGCATGACCACACACTACCCAAGTCAGCATGCAGTATCTACAGCAAAACAATATCCCATTGTTGCCGTGGCCAGCCCGTTTTCCAGACCTGTCCCCCATCGAGCATTTGTGGGATGTGCTTGGCCATCAAGTTAGGGATGAGTATGAAGAACCCGCAGCCACCCTGGACCAACTGGCAAAGAGGCTTACAGACCAGTGAAATCAAATTCCCTAGGCTGAAATCACCAAGTTGATAAGCATCATTCCAAGGCGGATACAAGCTTGCTTACAGAAGCAAGCATGGTGGTCACATCAGCTATTGATGCATGCAGCCTCCCACAATAAAAACCAAAAAGGTTCTTTTAAGGGCCACCATTTCTTTCCAAAAGACATGTGAAAAGCAATGGTGTTATAGAGTAAAAAACTCCCCACACACATCCTCATAGCAGGTGCATAATGTTGAACAGGGGGGCATCTTTTCTTTTCCCAGCAGTAGAAAACTTGCAACTAATTTGTATAGTATGACATAAACAAAACAAAACCATGTGTTGACTATAGTTACTCTTACATGTACCCAGAACATCACAAAATGAGGATGTTGGGTCAGTCCTTCAACCAGGCATTCTCGGTTTTCAATTAAAAACTGAATTAAGTTAGCAGCAGAAACCATAAGCTATGCAGTGTGTCCATTTACATCTCGCTTGGGGCCTTGGTAAGTCTGTATGCATGGCTCTTTCACTGGGCTGATTAGAACACACGTTTGCCAAACATGTATAACGACTTATTGCACTCCGGCTGGAAAATCTGGGCTTTGCAGTTTCCCACAAAATAGTACCTGCGTTCTTTTTCTTTTTTTTTCCTGACAGGAGCCCCTGTATTTAGTAACAATTACTCTTGGCCAGTAGATGCCCAACCTCGGGGAAAGTACTGACCTTGGCCCAGGAAGTTGAACTGGGCTGTGACTCCCTAGACAAGGTCACTGTATGCTGATACAAGTATGGGTTGTTAAAATGTATGAAGCTCAACTGTTCTCAATTTTAGGCTTTTTGTTTTCATCCTATCTAGGTGACAAAGATTTTTCCTCAATCTTAGTGGATGATTTAAGCCCTTAGAAACTTATTTTAGCCCTAAAATGCACCATTTTGCATTTCAAATCTCAAATCCCTACCACCCTGGGGGGAGGCTGCATGTTCCCGTAGCCCCCCCCCCCCCCCGCCCCCCCCCCCCCGGCAAAGTTTTGCAGACTTTATTTGGCTGTTTGCAGGTCCATTCTTTATATCATTTGAACCCCCCAATCCAAAATCCTCTCTCCTCCCCTGACCTTGCAGGTGGTTTGTTTGTTCTCAAATGCTCTTTACAGTTTTAAAACTAAAAGTGATGCTCACTGCTCTTTGTCACTCAGGCGGTTAAGACTCTTTGTTACTTCATGAATGTTATTTGGCATACTATGATCACCAGATGGACACGTGCGTATCAGCGTTGGTGGGAGTCTAAGATATACAAAGACCACAGATAACACATAAAAAGTATATATTTTGACTGATATCCTACTGGATGAGAGCAGCAGTTAACTTAAAGGGGGCAGGACTGTTGATATGAATGGTAACACTGTTTAATTACCATCTTGTTTCAGTATGCCAAAGAGTAGCAGTTAGAATAATCCCTTGCCTCATTGTCTAGCCGCCAAAGCAAAACCCAGCAGACAACCAAAACAGTCCAATTCAGCAGTGCCAGAGGAGGTATCGCATCAGTGGTCTACATCGACATTTGACCAGCTAGTAGACCAAATAGTGGCCAAGATATAGACCCCAGGAGCAGGCAAGTTGGGGAAGTGAATGCAGGGGCATCATGTAGCCAGCAGCAACCTCAGGTCCAAGAGGTCCACTTGGATGAACAGTCCATGGTGGACTCTTCAGATGATGAGTTCATGTCTGCACAGATAGCCACCAGTGGGTCTGGTGCAGCAAAGCACAAAACACAGCACATAAGAAGGAAACATCAAGTGCTGATAGTTTAAAACACAAAAAGAGGAAGCACAAGAACGGTAAGAGAGAGCAGAAAGGCCAGAAGAAAGAAACAAAAAACTGGCAGCTGTCTCTGATTCACATTCCCGCAGTTCGTCATTGTCCCCCCCCCCCCCACCTGTCCTCAGAATCCAGTTCTGAGGATGAATATGGGAATATAACTCTAGCTACATAAAGCTTGATTGGAGGGTTGCCATAAATTTCAAAGAAAAGAAATGGCTGGGGGAATACTTAGAAATGGAATTGCTGTTTTATGTTGCCAAAAGGCCTGGTTTCTTATATTAAAGTAAAGAAACAAAGAAAAGTGCTAACCGGAAATTAAATCCATTTTAGACTTGATAACAGGCTTTAATGTCTTCAGGGTTACTATCCCCAGCAGAATCTGACTGAATCTGCAAATCTGTTGTGCTATATGCACACAATTATGAAGCTATCTAGACTTGGGGGGGGGGGGGGGGGGGGTTGGCTTAGTTAGAGAGTTCTGCATGTCCTTGACTGGTGATGGTGATAGGCACTGGGACTGGCTGAATACCCAATTGTGTATGCATTAGAGATATAAACTCATCCTTAGGCGTTAGGAGTCGTTTGGTGACAGAGGGAAAGGCCGAAATTTCCCAGTGGGGGGGGGGAGATCCTTTGTGCTGAGTGGGGAAACGTTGGTGGTTTCAATCAGGGAGACCCTTCAGTTGGTGCTATTTCCCACATGCTTGCACCCAATGTGGAGGTACTCACCCAACATGCCGCTGTAGATTCCAGAGCCACCCCCATTGTGAAATCTTCTACCCTCAAAACCAGGTGCTCTCTTTGATTTCCTACCAAGCCCATGGCCCTGCCAAGCAGGCATCACAGGGGTCTCAATCAGGTAATCCCAGGTCAACATTATCCCTACCCACACCCCAAGCCAAAGGAACAATACCCCCTCAATTCCACTTGCAGCTACCAACTCCCGTTAAGTATGACATTTTAGATAGACATCTCAATGGCTATGATGTCACAAAGCGTGTCTTCTTAGTAGAAGGTTTTAGAAAAGGATTTTCAGTAGGTTATGAGGGCAAAGTACTGTCATATACATGCAGATTCTCTTTCACATTTGCAGGTGGATCCTGCTCGGGTTTTGGGCCCTCTGGCTAAATCCAGGTCCTACCACGGTTCCCGAAGAGGTGCTTCCTTGCAACTTGTACAACATGCTGGACAATTAATACAAGCATCATTAGCGAGTTCCACTCACAATGCACACAGAATATCACCGGGGGCTTTCAATGAGTTTGCGGCATGCATAGGTTGACATGCCAGCTGTTTGCCCTTCACTGTTGAGGACATTTGTCTATTCATTGCCTATTTGCTTAAACAGAGGTCACATTCTTCGTCGATTGCATCACATATCTCTGTTCTTGGACATATCCAGAAAATGGCAGGTCATAAGGATAGAACAAAAAATTTCTGGGGAACAAAGACGATTAATGGGGCTCGTCAACGTAACTCAGGAATTGATGTTAGGCTGCCCATAACAAAACTCGTTCTGGAAGCTGTAGTGGAAGCACTGGGTAAAACAAAAGTCCAATAAATATACCAGAGCACTGCTACAGTCAATGGTTACATTGGCTTTCCATGCTTCCCTCTGCATAGGGGAAATGACATCAAGAACACTCATAAGCGAGAAAGAAGTTATTCAATTCGCAGACATTAATTGGTTGAGGATTACCCCCCCCCCCCAATATATTTATTCACCAGTAGTGCGTTTAAGTTGTATCGTAGTATTTATGAGTTAGTTCCTTTTGATTTGGTGTTTTATATCCATTAAAATCTTTCCCTGTCCCACGCTACTGGCGTGAAGATATTTCACAACACAACTCCGTTGTTTAGTTGGTTTGTAGTGTGTTTGGGTGTTTGCTTGAGAGCAGAAAAATAATTGTACTCCTGGAGCACCAATGCTTCTTCTGTAGTACATATACAATCCAAGACCAGTAACTCTGTGTGCCTCGGAACCAATGTCACTCAGTATAAGCACGGATAAAGTATATATTCTTCGTCTGAATATTGTAAAATCATATATATGTGTGTGTGTGTGTGTGTGTGTGTGTGTGTGTGTGTGTGTGTGTGTGTGTGTGTGTGTGTGTTTCTCTTGTGTATTATGAACACATTTCAGTCCGTTTTAAGCTTGCGTCATACTGTAGACTTACGTTAAACTTTACGGACACCTGTCGTTCAGAATGATCTTCTCCAGTGCACTTCCCGGGTTTGGGTTTTTTTTCTTTTGTTTTGTTTTTGCCCACTGGAAAGGTCAAAAACGGAAGAAGGATATGCAATATAGTCCTCCGATGCGACCATAATTTACCTGGGACACCTGCCGATCTTTGTGACGGGTTCATTACGGACACATCGGAGGGTTGAGTACATTACATATACTTTTTTCGTGTTTGACCTGTCTTTCAGTAGGAAAAAACAAAACAAAAACAAAAAAACAAAAAAACGAAAAACAAAAAAAAAAAAAAAAAAAAAAAAACAGCAACAACAACATCAAAAAAAAAAAAAAGAAAGAAAAAAGAAAAAAAAAAGAAAATCACGGAAGCGCACTGGAGAAGATCATTCTGAACGACATGTGCCCGTGAAAGTTAACGTAAGTCTACAGTATGATGGGTGCTTAAAACGGACTGACGATATGTTCATTATACACAATAAGAGAAAAGCAACACATATGTATAATTTCACAATGTTCAAGCGAGGAATATGTACCTTATTCATGCTTAAATTGAGTGACATTGGTTCCGAGGCACGCGGAGTTATTGGGCTTAGCTTAGGTATATACTATGGACGAAGCATTGATGCTCCCTGAGTACAAATATTGTCCTACGCCTCTGCTAACAGCATTATGTTGCATAACGCAGACCAGGACAATTTGGTCTGATAAGACGCACAAGATCAAAGACCTGTAGGTGCCTGACAATACCCAATTGCACAGTTCAAGCAGGAATAATTTGTGATCTCCACTCCCTCCATCCAAGGAATAATTTCCAAGCAACTATAACTTAATGTCTGCATTTTGATTTATTCAGATATTAAATTTGCGCAAGCATGACTGATCATTGATTGAGTCAAAAATGTTTTAGAAATGCTTCAAAGCGTTTGGCCTAGGGTGTTAGAATAATTACATTTATGTCTGTATGTCAACATACATACTTTGTTTTTCAAATAATATACTTTCTTTCTTACTTTATCCAACACCATAATATATAGAAGCTATAAATTAGGCCCGATGGTAGTCTTATGAACGAAATTATGCTTTTCGTGTGCTGGAGTTAAACATCATTCAAACTAGACCCATAACAAAATTTAGATCTTGAATATCTCCAAATCTAGATTCTAATGGAGATACCATCCCAACTTCTGTCTATATGTTAATAAGTATTGCGCATCCAACAAATATTAAATAGAGATTGGGGCATTTTTAATTACGCTAATTGGGATCACATATGAATACATGTATACAATTCATGCTTATTGGGAGGACTTCAAACTTTTGACATTTTGAATATTTTTAAAAGTAAAATAGAAATGTAATTTAACTAAACTTCAACACGTGTTCTTGACCATTGCACATTTTATGAATATTGGACAAATAGTTGTAGCATTTTAAATAGCATTCTACTTTGTTCAACTTAATTATACAGACAGATCTGCTGCTTAGCAAATCTTTTCTAGTTTATATTATAACATTTACCAGTTTGGTGGTAATGAAGCATTTTCGTTTATCTTTGTTTTAAATTCTTATCCATCCGAAAACACTCCACGTTCTATCTAAGCAGACACTCCATGCAGCATAACAACATGAATATTTTGCATCACAAAATGGATCGCTTTAGATGGAACTTACCTCGTTGACTCCCTTCACGATAGCCCTCATGGTGGCGTTCCTGGGTCCGTCAACAGTCTTGCCATCGTCTGTTGGGCCCCAGCTCGCACTGTATATTTGAATCTTATCAGGTTTGTGACCCATTGAGTTAGCTTCGATCAGATCGGTCATGTACGGCTGGTCCAGCATCCTGAGACCTAGGATAAAATTACAGCTCATCACTGAACACAGCAGCAGGGAGAAGCTTTCAATATTTTGTCTGCAAGGTGCATTTTCCCACAAATGAGAAAAGCCCATTATCGGGTTTTGTATTTAATCAATATATACATCGCTGAAGACTGCAGCCCAATCTAATGAACAAATAAAGGTCTGTCGAATCTTAGAGCAATTGGCCAAGCAGTTTCAGAGATGATTTTTACAAGATCCCTTAAAGATTTTCCCTAAAAATGAACCAAAATAAACGTTAAAAATCCCAAAAATTACTGAGCATGAGATATCGACCGAACTTCACAGAGACCCATTCAAACAGCATTAATCAACTGTACCACCCACGTTTATTGAGTGCCACCAATGTAAGAACAAGTGGACGTCCACTGCAGTACGTTGACGCATTTTATACGAACAGACTCCAAATATACCCATTAATATGAGAAATTCAATTTTTGCAATAATGCAACACGCCAAACTCGATCTCCACTATATATATATATATACTGATATGAAGAAATCTAATACATCTTTGACTTGAGACAGGTGTCAGTTTATAAAGGTCAAGGGTGGTTTAAATCGAGTCTCGTGCACCTTCAAAGTAGATTCTTTATTACTGCATACTCAATTTTTATCAAAATTGATTGGCAACAATTTTGACAAATATACGTCACTTCTGTAAAAGGTACGTAGAAAATTGACAAGCATGCTTTTTTTATTCCACCTGGCTTGTCACTGAGCTGAGTTTTATGAGACCCTCATGAAGCTAAAGGACAATCTACCACCAGCATAACTATGACATCGGAGAACTGGCCCACGGCAACCTAAAGCCGTGTGGTTATGAAGAGGATACATCCCATGTTCAATGGGTTTATCTGGAATCCTGCTTTTTTAAATCCCGGAGCGAAGCGTAGCGATAAAAAAATGCAGGATTCCAGATAAATCACGAGAACAAGGGATGTGTCCTTTTTATACCATGCCTTCTTTGTTTTCATGAATATAAATGCATTTTAAAATGTATTCACCCAAGCAAATCAGTCCTGTGTTGAAATTTAGCCATAGAAATTTAAAGCAGGGATATATGTGTAAGCAGGTGACATATATATCCCTTGAGAAAACAAAGGAGGCATGGTATAACAAACAGGTTTGGCAAACCGTAAGCCAATGCGCATTGATATATCCCTATCAGCTGTGAAGAGGATCCAGTCAATGCTGTAAGGGAAAGTACACACGGATACATTTCACTCTAGGTGAGTAATATCCCCCGAGCTACCCGTGCTGACAGGTACACTCATTGATCATTACATGATTTTAAGAATTCTTTCACTATTTAGAAATGCCAGACGTGCTTTCCAGCGAACAAGTTGGTACAAATGAAGTCACGGCACATTGCTATAAAGTTTGAATAGTATCCATCTGGTGGCAAAGAAAAACACAAAATTAAGATTCGTTTTAATTGCAGCACAGCTGCTGAACAAATTAAAGTCTAGTGATACCAACAAATGTTCCATCCTGAATTTGAAATGATGGGCCCAGCAGGTTGCCTGCTCAGCTGACTCTCGTGTCATTTTTATATGTGGTCGTTGGTGTGTGACAGTCCCAGTCCAACAGGCTAGGGCCATAGGCCTGCCAAGCAGACAATCCTGCAGCTTCGGATAAGATTTACAGCATAAAGTATTGAATACACCTGGTAGACACCCAAGCAAGTTATGTCCCCACCAAGTTTGAAGTGGACCTGGTCAACGGTTTAGGGGAAAACTAGATATGGCCTACCGATACATGTACTGTGCCTGGTACGCCTGTGTTAGCCATGCCAGGAACTCTTATCGATCATTATGTGCCTATGAAATTTTGTTCAACACCGGGAACTGACAGTGTTGTCACCTACTGAACAACTTTGGTACGGAGCTAGGCGGCATTCTGTCAAGTTTGAAGATGATCCATAATGTGGTTTAGGAGAAGTTGAAGTTATCCCCCTTCTCTTTGAAAGGCAAACATCCAATAAAAGTAACAGGAGGGCTGTGTGAATAGCTCACCCAAATATAATACTCCAAAATTAAAGTCCATTATGACCGAGCTGACCTGAGTTCAATCTACAGCTATATCTGGAACTAAGCTCAGACGAGCAGAGCAAAGATGAGTTTAGCTAAACAGAATTGAACTTAGAATTGATATTATTAAGGAGGCTACACGAATGGATATCACTGAGCCATATACATGCACTTGGTCTAGTGACCAAGTTTTCTTATGATATATATTTGACATGATACATATGGGTATTAAGTTCCATTCACGGAGTGAAAGAAAAAAATGTTATAAGCCAAACGCAGAGAGTAAACAGATATCAATGTTACCCATATACTGACGTAGTTTTTCCACACAACATGTATGTTAGTCCACACTCGTGTGTAAGAGACCGATAGAGTTCTCACAGAACATAGTTAAAGAACAGCAAAGTAAAAGCCAAGCGATGAATAAATTATGGATATTTCACTTTCAGGAAGCTAACTATACATGCCCCACTGACATAGTTTGACCATGTGACCCGTATTTTAGGACGAATGTATGTCCACGTGTATGGCAAGCCAACAGGGCCATAACGCATTGGTCTTACGCGTTGCCGAGCCTCCAGTACGCGTAGTCGAGCCAACCAATCAGATTTCAGTCTCCACAACGCGTTGCCGAGAATATATTTTCCACTACGCGTAGTCGACCTTCGGCTACGCGTAGTGGAGCAACTTATGGCACCTTTTGGCTGAAGAAAAGCAAACCAATCATTTACGTCCTTACAATCATTACTGATATTAAAACAGCCAATCAAATTAGAGTCTCTACAACGCGTAGCGGAAACATGAAATTCTCTACAACGCCTAGTCGATACTTGAAATTCTCCACAACGCGTTGTCGAGACAGGCAATCAAATTACGGTCTCTACGACGCATAGCCGAATGGTTGTAACCCATATTTCAAAACGGAGGTTGAACGGGTATCAAATAAAATACTTTTCAAGACAGCACAGCGGCGCGCAACGCGTAGTGGAGAACCAAATTTAATTGGTTCCCTCGGCTACGCGTCGTCGAGACCAGTAATTTCTCAACGCGTAGTCGAACAGGTCTGATACAGTTTACAAAAGCATCAGTGATTGGATAGTCTGGCTACACGCTATGGGAGGCATAGTTTCTCCACTACGCGTCGCCGAGGCTCGGCGACGCGTTCTAGAAGAACATTTTCTCGGCAACGCGTAGTGGAGACTGTAATCTTATTGGTTAGCTCGACTACGCATTGCCGAGCCTCGACTACGCGTAGTGGAGACTGTGATCTTATTGGTTGGCTCGACTACGCGTTGCCGAGCCTCGACTACGTGTGGTGGAGGCTCGGCTACGCGTAAGACCTATGCGTTATGGCCCTGTTGGCTTGCCATACACGTGAGATTTCATGACCCACCGTCAAAGGCACAAGGAAATTATAGCCTAGTGATGAATAGAGCATGAATACATCACTTTAACCCAGATACTTGACCCAGCGGCCTTGTTTTAATTTACGGCCTGTACTTTGGTACTGAAATAATGTATATGACTTATATTCAAGGTTTCGTAAAACCAAGAAAAACGAAATTACAACTGGGACCTGAATGCCATATGAATTAATCACTGTGATCCTGACACTTGAACTGATGACCTACTTTGTTCACATGACACATCCTTCACGAATCTAATTTCAAAGAAATATGTGGCAGCCATATGTGCCATATACCTACTATAAACACCTTTCGTGGAGGGTGGCTTCAGGTACATCGCAACGACGTTTGATGTAAATCCACCGATTAATTTTAGAAAAGTCAACAATTAAAATTAACACATGAATAAATATTAGGACAGCAATCACAGTTGTATTTGTGTCTTTTTGTCGTAAACCACTTCCTAGTAGTCATTATACCCTATTCTGCAGTCCGAAATCTTTACTCTCGATTAGCTAACCTGTCACTGTCAAACTTATATACATATCGAAGTATTATTGTCCATATTGCACACGTTCCTCTGTAGAAATGTGCCACTTCAACACATTTAGAACTACGAGTCGACAACAGTGCACCTGTGTAATCTGAGGCAACTGGCCCAGCAGTTTCATGGAATATTTTTAAAAAAAAATTGATTTAACCTATTGAACAAATTACATGGAAACCCGCCTAATGTACATCCCCAGAAAGTCTGGTGTGGAGGTAGCTTGCCCTGTGGAAAAAAGCTACATAAACCGTCATGGACACCATTATCCTCATTATATCAACCATGATAACATGCTCTAACCAATAATTAGGTAATTTCGAAAATTCGCTATAGATAAGGAATTAATAATACCGCCACATGGTGACCACCTTGATAGATACTGAGGCAAGCTATATTTTGCAGCACCACATATTGGACAAATATTGATCCAAAGGTACGTAGAACTACCCCTGTACAATTTCAAAGCAATCGGCCGCGCAGCTTCGGAGAAGATTTCTGAAGATCTCCTCCCCCACCCTCAAAAACTTATAATAATGCAAAACTCGCTGCCCTGGGAAAATGTAAATTGAAAATGACCGACAGATGGACAGACGAACATACTAGGGCAAAACTCGATGGTAAAAGCTCAGGTAATTGAAAAGTCTGCTAAGCTATTAAAGTCACCAAAGTGCTGGTGACTCACTCAAGATACATCCTCACCAAACTTAAAGGGGATCTGGTCAACGATTGTGGAGAAAACTACATATGAATTCTTGTACACTAAATATTATCCCTTTGGTGAAAAATACTAACTTATACTTTTAATGTTCATTATGTACCTTCGCACATTCATCATTAGAGGAAATGACAGTTGTAACACCTAGTGAACAAAACTAGTGGAAACTTAGGCAAACTCCCTTCATGTTAAGGCTGAAGTGGATCCAGCGTGAGGTTTCAGAGAGGTCCAAATTAAAAACAAATGGAACAAAAAACTGAACAAAACAAAATATTCCTAAAACAGAAAAATCAGAAGTGCCCAAACGCAATTTCAGTGAAAAGCCTAGAAGTTTCATAGGAGAAGAGTTTAGAATCCCCCCCCCCAATAATAATGATGATGATGATGATGATGATGATGATGATAATATAATAATAATTATTAAACTGAGCAATCAGCTGAACATTAAAAGGCGACAGAATCTTTTCAGTTCTGAATTTACGAAAGACAAGTTTGTGATCATTATCCAGAACAAGACAACAATCAGTAGATATTATTTTTGTGCTTCAAAAACAATGCCGACGGGAAAAAGAACATCCGTATGCTTCTTATTAACTTACCTGCAATTTTGGAATTGTATGCAACGCCAACGCCACATATCTTATTGTCTCGTTTCGCAGCAATCTCTCCGGCGCATCTCGTCCCGTGGCTGGAAAAGGGCAGTTAATGCATACAATTTATGAAACCTGCAGCTGGCTGTTTACAGAAAAACAGTTATGAAAACTTTGGATCGACGTAAATGTATACACACGCACATACACACAGACGTACATATGTGCGTACCTGCATACAATGAGTACGTGATCAGAACTTGCAGTCTATGAAGTAGTGTACCAAAGCAATGTTTTTCCGTGATATACCATTGAACTGAAGACAAACACATGGCCATTGGTTCACGTAGAACTTTACATGGTGACTCATCTCACATGGAACATCATCTCGTAATCCATCTTGGGGTCTTTGTGTGCGATTGATAACTAGATTTGGTTATCTTTATACTCGGAATTTCAGTGGGAAATTGTGCACCTCAAATGCACTGTTGCACTGAACCAATAGATTAAGTTCCTTACAACCGACGATACCTCAAAAAGCCCATTCACACAACAAACAACAAATTGTTATTGTACATTCATTGAAATTCATCAATAATAATACAAGACAATAAATTATATTAGGACATACAAAAACTTGTACATGTAACAAATGACGCCATATTAATGACGTCAGTGGTAGCCTATGTTTTACTATGACGTGTACCGGTGTCGATGTCTGTTGCAAGGCAGACAGTTTACACACTTCCCTTCACCTGACTGTCGCATTCATTAAAAGACCCTCACCTGTTGAACCAATCATCCGTGTATCTAGGAAACGGGAAGGGATCGTTGCTGCTGAAATCATAACTGGCCTCTGCGTTCTGTAAATTGATTACATGTCATGACATTGTGTGGTAATATAAATGACAATTCAAGCACGCGTGGGTGTTGTGTAAACTGATAATGGTGAAATTATATAATGGTGCAGCTAATTCTTGTCCGTACTGTAAAGAGATATTGATTCATCCTTTCTCATTATGCAAATTTGAATAGCTCTATCTGAATAAGACGGTTGCGTTTCATCTGTACTTGATGATACGTAAGAACATATATACATAATAAATTAAGATAATCTAAAACTTGTCATAACACATCATTTCCACTTTATAGTCTACTTTCTGTCATGATGGCAATGGGGCTCGATTAACCTGAGACGGCATTACGTATCCATATCACTATTTGGAAGACCCCATTTTAAGTCCATGAAATGATATCGAAGAAAAAGCATGCCACAAAGAAAGAGATAAACCGAAATATGTCATAAACTGTTGAAGAAGATTGCTGTTGCTGAAAATGGTACACTGTAAAGTAGCGACAATAACCCATTTTTTTTAATTCAGCAATCATGCATTGTCAGTTTCTAACACTCTTAAATAAAATTCGATGCTCACTGTATGATAAAGATTTAACGATATGCAACGGTGACGGAGAACTTGCGTTCTCTATACCTTTTTGACACTTTAACAGCCCTGGTTCAGCATCATCCAAGACACCATGCGATATCTCGGGATGTCTTTCTTTTTCAGTGTGATTTAGTTCGAACTGTTATTGTAAGTACCTCACTTGGTTTCAAGATTTCCTTCGCAGGCAACTCTTGAAATACCTGAGTAATTATTGTTGGTCATATGGTTTACATGCATGTCGAATAAACTGCGCTGTTATGTACTTTTGTTTTACGTGGTATACTTGCCCAGCCAAAAATATAACATATGTGTTCAGAAAAGTCTGTGTTATTTAGTGAAATACAGAAAACACACTCACAAAGTTATCGTACAGGTCCGGATGCATGTAATCGACACCTGAAAATAGAAGCAGACAGAAATTTGCGAGAAATATTCGACTTCAGCATATACATTGTGTTTGCAAAGCTCTGTGCAAAAAGTTCTCTAATCCTTTCCCACTTAAGAGAGCTCTTTTTGTTCAAAATTAGATGAAGAAATTCATCATGATGGAACGGCTCAGGTCAATGCTTTCCTAGGCACGGTGTAACTCGCGCCACGGAGAGCTGTTAACTCAGTTTTATTCTGACGAGAATCATTAAATACAGAAATGATCCAAAACTGGTAGCAGAATCGTTTTATTTGCCTGTCAAAAAATCACATATAGAAATAAAAGGACCCCTAAAAACGGCCATAGAGATGTCACTTTGACTATCAATAATATCTCAGAGGCTGTTCGCAAAGAAATTTTAAATCATGCTGGACACAATCTGCGTGACAAAAGAAGAAGAAGAAGAAGAAGAAGAAGAAGAAGAAGAAGAAGAAGAAGAAGAAGAAGAAGAAGAAGAAGAAGAAGAAGAAGAAGAAGAAGAAGAAGCTTGTAGGTGGTGAATACGGTTGCATCACGGGTACGTGCATTTTTGAGTCACATCCTTGCATTTTGATACTTATATTTGTATGGAGTAAATTTGGTTCCATCAAGTGCACGTGCCACGCTTTTCCCAGTCATATCTTCTATTTTAATACTCACACACCAACAGATCTAAAATAATGCATTCCTAAACTGACGTTTGTATCTAAAGACAAAGAAGGGACGTACTAGAGAAAGATGTAGTTTGAATTTGCGGGTGGGTCTATTAGCTGTGCCGTCATATTACTTTGGGATGCCATATCTAGATTCCTGTCATTGTCTTTATTACCTGGTCCCGACGGGACACCAATGCATGGGTGAATTTGTTTCATCTTGCCGTATATTCCAAGCCAATGAAAGTTGTGTAGCCTGGCCTGCATGTGATATAATACCTGACTACCAATTAGCTGCTGGTGTCGAAGCAGTTCATCTCTTTACCAGTAATGATAGATATATTAGATACTTGATATCATACTCTGTTTGAACATACTTATCGTGTTTCTTGTACACCTTAGTTAACCTATTTCAAGCTGTTGGAAATTCGTGCGGTTTATGAATGAGTAAGTCAATCATTAAGTCACATTTGGAACGAAAATGCTTCCTAAATGTCTTGGTGGCACTACATCATTTCTGGATGAACGTTTGTATTACCAATTACATAAACTGATGAGGTATGCTTGAGGGAAAAGAAAATCCATATTTCGTGGAATAAAAATAGGACAACTTAACATCTGTGGTCATGAAGCTCGACTTGTCACTGCGCAACCGCTTTTTCATGAATGAAATTTGCGTCAGCTCCTGTGCAAATTTAGCATGTCTTGGAAGCGTTACATCACACAAAATCAATAAGTTGTCTTACTCAATTTCGAATCCTTGCCTTGAATCGTCTGAACAAGTATACAAATGACAGACACTACGCATTGACAAAGGGATGTACCGAGACTAACGGATGGGTCAGCAACGAAGTATTTGCCCGAGCGAAGAGAATACACTGCTGCTGGTGACACCTCCAAAGCCATTCGGGTCTTTGTTTTTTTTATTTCAGAACTTAACATCATGCACCTTCCCGGATATAATGACTTCGAAGGCCACCAAATGTGGTTGCTAAGGTACCAAGTTTAGAATAGATGGATTTCTTCATGACGTCAGGATGCGCACAAATCTCAGTTATATATATGCTGTGATTTGAGGTTCCGTTTTCACACAGGGTAAAAACAGCAATATTGCAAGACTTGGATGCAAAAGTTCAATCCTGATCCAGCGTTCGCTTAAAGTAACGTTAAACGGAGATTGGGCCAGCATCATTCCTCGATCAGCCATCTCTTGGGAGTCAGGAAAAAAATTGGACTAAGACCTATCTAAGGCTAGATGTACTAACTGGCAACTTGAGTTTAATTTAGGGGGCCAGAATATCGTCATCATCCTCAGAATTATTGAGAGATGTTGTTTCTACCGGCACACGTTGACAGTTTTCCACAGGTACGAAAAAATGGGTTTTCGAAAGCGCAACTGCCAGGATATTTACGGATTCTACTACTTTCCTTGGGTGTCGCACTCAAGTTTTGATAGAAAATATTCTGTGAAAGCATAAAAGTGTCAGACGATTATACACACGACATATACAAAAATCGACGGATGTAGGTGATAAATCGTAGATTGACTGGAATGCATTACAACGGTTTCATTCCATCATCATCAGACGGGAAGAGGACTACTTGGTAATTTTACCGCAGTATCCCATCTGATTAATCCTACGGCTCCCGAGCCACTTGTTTAGGTAATAGGGTAGTTCTGACGCTCAACTCTGTAATTTCTGTCGGCCTTCGCAAATCGAAATTGGTGTTTTTTTACGTCCAAGTATTTCACAGAAAAGACTATGCTGCAGACAATGAATGATTTGTTTTCACTGCAACAAAGCAACAGTCTCACACATGATAAAGCATTGCAGTAGCTTTGCTCATGGAGACAATCTTCGAAGCAGAGAGCCTAGTATTTTGGCAGTAGTCATTATGGCAAATATCCATCTTTTGAACAATTGTGCCTTTATATATAGCACTATATCTACCTACACCTGCGATGCATAAAAGCTTCTTCTTGTTCATCATCATCATTATTATCATCATCATCATCATCATCATCATCATCATCATCATCAACAACATCAACAACAACATAATCATCATCATCATCATCATCATCATCATCATCATCATCATCATCGTGAAAATCATCCTTCTTATTTCTTATGTATCTGAAAAGCGACTGGTTAATGCCCTAACTGCAGGTCTGATCAAACATAAGCGAAGGCTGGAACAGCAAATCTGCGAAGATCAGCCATATTAAGGAGGAGTCTTTGCGGGGAAAAAAGATAACCCTCGAGACTGCCAAATTTCTTGAAAGCCATGAGGGATGTTTGCCTGTTGAGAAGATAGTATCAGATTGACATTCTAATAGTACTTTAAAAAGCAAATCCTATATATGTTATTTTATTTTTATTTTTATTTTAAACATATTTATTTCACCTGAATTGCCAAGTAGTACAATGATACTAAATGAATGGCTCTCCAGACACAGAAAGACACACAATCATATGTACAAAACACACAGGACAATACGACATCCGAGGACAAATAAATTGGTCAGTACACTAACATAATATTCATCTCGTACCAACTCAAGGTATGAACCGTCTTGTATCTATAATAAAGTTTTGGACAGAATCAAAAATATCTAAGTTGTCGCTCGACGAAAGATTTTCATTACTATGTGTCAAATAGGTAAGCACTATATCATCTGCTAAGTGAACAACTAGGTTTGGATTGACTCCCGGTGCTAAAATGTTGTATACCGTTCGTTACAAGGATACTCTATGGTATGTTAACGTCGCATCGTCTTCCACAAAAAGAATCACACCACCCCAACCAATACAAGTCTTCTTGTAAAAAGAAACGGTTGTGAAAAGTTCGGAAAGGATGATGAATAGATAATCCTATCAAATATAAAAAATAATTGGTTATAGCCTTCCATGTTGATTCCATAAAAACGTACCACCTTCAATGCAAGTGTACTTATTTTCATAGCTCCAGGCCGTCTATTTACATAAATTCACGGCACTCAATTACATATGGTCTACTAGACATATTTTTCTTGACAAGCATATTGGAAGAGAAAGGGTCAAAGTATTATCAAATCGAGTCCATCAAAGAACAGACCTCACGTGGGTCATAAGTATTTGTTTCTTACCGTCGTCCATAATGGCCACAGTGACACCTTTTCCAGTTACATCTAGAGCCCAGGCGGCCTCCACATTGAGATCCAACTTCGGTGTCCCGCCGGCCTGGCCGGTATTATTCTGTAAAGATATAAAGTAAGACACACATAATATAGGATTCTACAGGTCACTTTTCATATATTCTATTTGTCGCTAACTCGATGTTAAAGCTAGTTGTTTATTTTGGGTAAGTAGCACCTTCCCGCTTTCAGCAGCTGAACAAAATTATAAAGATCACTTTCTGAAGAGCACACAAATCGTGAGTTAATTAATAATAGGTTCATGTGATAACCAATAATTACCCAGAGACGTAAAATTCCCTTGTTAATATAATTACACCACCCGCTTCTGTTCTTTTCGCTTTACTGCTTACAATCATTGAGGTACTGTTGCTTTCTGAGAACTTAGCCCTTCCGCACTCAAAACGACCGTAAAGCGTCCAGATGTCATATATATCGTTTGATTATTTTTGGTTACATTATTATAACGAGCAAACGTTTTGAAGAGAAATGGCAGATGAAATCTTCCTGAATATCATCTCCTGATTCAATTGTCTTTTGCGCCAGTTGAATGCTTGTAGCCGTCCCGTGCCCAAGAAAACTGTCGAGTCAGTGCTTTGTTAACCAGCAAAACAAGACGACACCCTTTAATGTATTCGATGCTATGCTTAAAAAAATTGGATGATGCATGGACGAAATAAAAAGAAATCACCAATTAATTTTTAATGATAAGCTCGCATAAAAAGACATCAATATTACATTATGAAACGCTTCGAAACGGATTTGATCAAACAAACACAATGAAGAATTACTGCTGAAAAATAGAACACATGCAGATAATAAATGATTTCTATCAGGAATTAAACCGCACTTTTAGAAGCGACACAAATTCACGAGAAAGCTTTCAGAGATATTTGATAATAGCTCGTGAGATGCGATGAACTGATAAGAATATCCATAAGAGTTGACCAGAAATACCAATACTGCAACACTCAATCGACACACCGTCCACATTAAACTGTAATGTGATACGCGAATTTATTGTTATGTATGAGAACATGACGCTGCCTCATGATACAGATAGAATCAGCATTTCATTCTTGCTGTTATACACTGGACAACAGTCGCAGGTAAGATGGCCTGGTTTTGGCGATGTATATAATGAACGAGTCCTGAAAAGCACATCGCGTTTTGCCACCACATAATACCTCCATGTGCTTATGAACAGTAAAATGCAAAATAATGTGTACGGGTACAAAAATATCCTTCAGCATGTTTTGTCTGCAATTCATGTTCAACATATCAAGTCTGTCGCTGACACCGATACCACCCTCATATACAGCTAAATCGAGTAACGGTAACTACATAAATTCTCCAGGTTCTCATAGTTTTGATGTCTTAAAGCATTTACACTACAGGTGTTTGATATAAAACAAATGTTTTCGGTGGAGACCATGTACAATTTGATATATTTATACTTAGCAATGGTGAGACTTAATGAATGTGCAACATGACATAATATCACACCAACTTTTTAAGTAATCGACGGGTGTCTTCCCTTGCGTATTGTGTCGGGGGTTCTAACTTGCTTATATCGGCCAAATGAAGCCATTGCCCATGATTCTCTATAGCACTGAGTGTTTATTATCTATTTTAGAACGTGTTGGGAATATATTTAAGATTATTCATATTTAATTACTTAAGCGAGAATCGAAAACAAGATTATGTTGAACAAAACCATATACATATATATATATATATATATATATATATATATATCTGTGCACGCACATTTACATGTGTGTATGTATGTATGTATGCATGCATGCATGTATGTATGTATATGTACGTATATATATGTATGTATGTATATATGTATGTATGTATGTATGTATGTATGCACGTACGCATGATAGTTCTTCCTTTTGCTCGCTTTATGTCAAAAACTCGGAAGTTAACCCACTCCACCCACCAAATATATATATATAAATATGTATATATATATATATATATATATATATATATATATATATATATATATATATATATATATTTAGACGTGTAGATGAGCTTCACTGGGGCACGAGTCAAAGCTTGCCATTGTAATGCTGCAGAATGCAAGTTATTTTGAAATTGCTGCAGGTAAATGAAAAGCACACCAATGGTGTAACAGTTTCCTTCAGGTAAAACGTATTTGCATCACACTTTACAAATTATCAAATATCCGTGGAGGTGGATATCGTGCCAGAATAGTTGACATGAACTTTCCAGCGCATGTAGTATGTCGAATGGTTTGCCTTGGGATCTGGCTGAAATCCACAAACAGCCACTGGATTGCAATTTAAACCTGAGCAACATGGATTCCTCTCTCATAATGTACTTCATGACAACGATCGTTGCCCACATCTACCGGACTGATGTACCAGTATTGTGACCGATCGAACTACCGTTGGCCGTCATATCTAAACCTTTGATTTTTTTTCTAGTTATTAACAAAATAGTGGCAAATACAGAATGTAAATACCGCCAGAACTTGTGAAAAGAGGTAAATTCAGAGACCAACAATATACCTGGTTAAGAGTACAGACAGATAAAAATGATTTATGCCCGCAATACTATATCTTTTACATCTGATTAGAGAAGTTTATAAGGGTGAGTTCGTTTGAAAATTTAACATTGATCATAGTTTAAATGGTAAGGCAGTTGCGTGGAATTTTTGTAACGCTCTCGTTGAGTCTTCGCATGGACATTGGTAACACTATTCTAAATCTGTGTGTGAACACAGACTTCTTGTTTTTCCTCAAATACTTTATTCTTTATTCATTTATTTCCGTCTGCGAGTTTTGTGGTCAGCTTTTCTCGGACACTCTTGTTCCATAAAGTACCAAACTTGGCATGGTCATAGACCTACTAGTGAATTGTGCATATTGTTTGTATTGGTGATCGTGTTGAAAATTATGCAAATTAGGGGCACAATTGTGGTAATTTTCAACCTTACATACCTTCAAACGTTTTCTGGATAGAGTTGCCATTCAAAGCTTAATATGTAGGTCTATTGCTAAAGCAAAATTGTATGGCATGCTAACAAAGTTGAGAAGTTTGATTTAGGTTAAATTTACTGAATTTCCACTCAACAAACATGCATCTGACACAATTCTGGCTCCCCCACTGCGTCCAGAAGCTGGTCACTGTTTCCAGAGCCAGACTGTTATGCAACCAAAGATAACTGAACTGTGAGAGACTGGTGTCCATGCTTATGTGAACAGAGGCGTGATGCTCAGCTGTGGCTTACCCTTCAATCTCTAGGGAGACTGACTGTGTTGGTAGTACAAACTTGTCTGTGTTGTGTAAACAAGAAGGCTGAAGCACTTAGGTACATTGAGGTACAATTTCAACAGTGGGTTAGTGACATACATGTAGCAGTATCTAGTGAAACATGAACCCAAGTTTAACAGTCATATCTTTGTAAATGGAGATGCAAATCAACTACCAGAAATCACTCAAACACATGTAGCAGCGTCCAGAAATATCAACCAAAGTTTAGCATGTCTTTGTAAAGGGAAATTCAGATCATCTACCAGAAATCATTCAAACACAGATCCAAACTGCCTGTAATGACCAACTGTAATATTGAAGGAATTTGGTCAGGGCAGTGGGTACATTAAGGCATGCAGACAGTCTCGGCTCCCACAGGCACAGCTGTTGTATTTTTGGACCCAGCAGTGACATTTCCTCATCAGTTAAATATCTATAACATTGTCACATAAACTTTGCAAACACTACCCACCCCCAACAAAGATTCATTTATTTTACCCACGTTCAACTTGCAACGTAAGTTTGTCCAAACCTTTAGTAGTTTGCTGAAACTAATAGTCAAACATGCACATGTACCGTGGTCTAGATTTTTGTCAGGAGTTATGTGAAGTTGGATGTTGCCTGTGCAAACGTACAACTTAAGTTTGCTGACACATTCAAGCTGGTGACACTCTATAGTTAAACTCACAGATTTCTGTAAGAGGTATTTGAAGTTGAATGTTATGTATGACAGTGGATGAGGTGAGATAATAATTAATATTAGTAGAGATTGTCACGTAAATGTTTTTATGTTTCTGTAAATAGTGAAACATGATTACATGTATATCAGTGCACACGTGTTTTACTTGTTGCAGTATTTTATGCCCGAGATTTACAAAGCATGGGAATCGTGTGTTGATGTAGTAATTTTTACTTCATAGTATAAACGGGTTTAGCACCTAATTTAAATGTCAAGGTCATATTAGGCAAATTAGGGGCAATTAATATTTTAAAAGCTCTGTATTAATTACAGAAAGACACAAAATTTAAAGAAGTACATGCAGATTTGTGACACCTGTCAATCTAATGCACAGTAAAAAAAATGTAGCATTTGAAATTATGCTAATTAGCAGCACATGGGACATTTCAAAATTGAATCATCTCCAAAACTATTATAAACAGATATGTCAATCCAACTTCAATTTATTGGTTTGAGACATAGCACAAAAGTTGTAGCATTTTGATTTATGCATATGAAGTGAATAAACAAAGTTGAATTCTTGAATAACTTTCAAACTATTACAGATAAAGGTGTCATTCCAACTTCAATTTGTACATTTGTGACAAAGCCTCATTCAATGAAAAATGAACCAAAGTTGGTATGGTGATAGACTTAGCAGTGAAGTTTTGCATATTGTTTGGGAAAATCATGATGTTAAAAATTATGTAAATTAGAGGCATATTTGTGGAAATTTTAAATCTGAAAAAAAATCTTCAAAACTTTTCTAGATAGAGATGCCATTCAAAGCTTAAACTGATGGTCTATTGCTAAAGCAAAATCCTATAGCATGCAGACAAAGTTGAGAAGTTTAATTTATGTTAAATCCACTGAATTTCCTCAGAATACACATATATCAGACATATTTCCTCCCCCCCCCATGCTGACTGTTTCCAGAGCCAGGCTGTTATGCAACCAGAGATGATCGAACTGTGAGAGTCCTATCTCCATACCTATCAGTATACGGGCAGTGGTGTCAGTGCCCAGTGCTCTGGGTTACCCTTCAATCCCTAGGGAGACTGGCTTTGTTGGTAAAGTAAACTTGTCTGCTTTGTGTTAGAAACCAGGGAGGGTAAGGTGTTTTTCCATACTGGCATACTGGGCATTTTTATTTGCCGTACTTCCAAGCACACTACCCCCCCCCCCCCCCAAGCAGGCTGCATTGCATGAAGCCTCCTTGTTGTAATTTCCCATCACAATAAGCTAGTGCTGACTGACAGGTGCCACACAGGAGGCAAATATCATCATCATCATCATCATCATCATCATCATCATCATCATCATCATCATCATCATCATCATCATCGAGAAGTGTCATTCTAATCACAATTGATTAGGTTAGTGACATAGCAGCATCCCATGAAATATCAACCAAAGTTAAGCATGTCTTTGTAAAGGGAGATTCAGATCATCTACCAGAAATCACTCAAACACAGATCCAAACTCCCTGTGGTGACCAACTGTAATATGGAAGGATTTTGGTCAGGACAGCAGGTACACTGGTGCATGCAGGCAGTCTCAGCTGCCAGGGGCATTGCTGTTGTAGCATGTCTTTGTAAAGGGAGATTCAGATCAGCTACCAGAAATCACTCAAACACAGATCCAAACTCCCTGTGGTGACCAACTGTAATATGGAAGGATTTTGGTCAGGACAGTAGGTACACTGGTGCATGCAGGCAGTCTCAGCTGCCAGGGGCATTGCTGTTGTATTTGTGAACCCAGCAGTGACATTTGCTCATCGGTTAAACATCTACAACATTGTTTCATAACCTCTGTAAACACTGCCCACTTCCAACAAAGATTCATCTGATTTAATGCCTGTTCAGCCTGTGCAAACTTGGAACTTAAGTTTGTCCACACCTTTCGTAGGTTGTTGAACCTCAGTAGTCAAACATGTACATGTACCATGGTATAGATTTTTGTCACGAGCTATGTGCAGTTGGATGTTGCCTGTGCAAACTTACAACATAAGAAATGCTAAGACACCAAAAATAAATTCCACTTTAATCAATCCTAGCTCAAAATATATTTGTGTTAGGATAACAAATCATATATGTGTGTAATGGTCATACTCCAAAGAATTTTTATGTTCCGTATTTGGGTGTCTGTGATGTTAATTGTTGAATAAACAATTGAAAGTTGACCGCAAAGCATCCACCCTTAAATATTGATATAAGTCACTAATTATTTGTAATAAAATCATAATTACACTTGCATCTTAATCCTGACATATTGGCAACAAAAAAACGATCCTGCAATTTTTTATGTTTGGTTTAGTTTTTCTGTTATCCATTCTCATACTTTGACATTTCAGTTTTCCCTTTGATTTCCAAGATGTTCATTTTCTTCATTTCATAGAAAAAGAATGAAGCAAAATTTGAAAATCGGAGGTTATCGATCAATTATTGGCCTATCACATGACTAAAAGAGCCTTTGAAATACGGAAAACATTATTCAGCAATCTGTCAAACTGCGACAGTGACAATTTGGTTTCAAAACGTGACGTCATGGAGACGGCCCTTCGGCCCTGTGACCTCAAGCCTGTCAATGGAAGTTGTGTTGCCTTGCTTCTGTGAGCAGCCTTTGGCCACTCATGGTCAGTTGATGGTTGCGGGTTTGGTCTTCCACCCCTACCTCTTCAACCTGTTTTTAGGGATAGCGTTTTATTGTATTTACTCCTGTCTGTATACTATATGTAGTTAGCTTGTTAGACTTGTTTGTACACTTTACTTGGTTAGCTTGTCATTATTTTGTAGTTACTTTCTCAATGAGTTTCATTTCTCTTTCCAACCTGAGTTTTGTATCGCTATTTGTTTTTTCTCTTATGTTCACGTGTATGCTTATTTCGATGTGTTTATTTGTACATTTCCTCATCCTTGGTTTTCGATAGAAATAATTATGTACGTGGGTATTGTTGATTAAAGTGCCAGGGCTTTTTTTCCATGCCTGTCTTTGGTGTGCAGGACCACTGGGGTAATCCATCACGGCACGGCCTTTGAAGGGACATCGTCTGAAGATTCTCGCTCCTCCTGAACATTTAAAGTCTTCCTTCATTAGAACGCAAAACAAGCAAGATAGGTATAAAGTAAACCACTAAGACTATGTTATGTTAGCATGTTTGCATCTTTTCCCTGCCAACAAACATACTTTCGGCATGCCGCCTAATTTCGCGGTGCCGCCGTGATACCACTCTCCCTTTGCCTTGGGCCATTGCTACCTGCAGCCATGACAGACTGTTAAGTACGATTGACAGGTGGCACTGTTCCGCTTCGCAGCTGAAAACCAAAAGAATGACACATGGACGTTCGGATGTCCACATGCCTGTGTGCATTTTTTTCGGTTTGCTCATATTTCTACTTTAGTAAACTTATAGACAGGGCATTCATCTTGTAAAAGCCGTTAAAATCTCAAAATCGCCCATGCAGAGGTGTTTGGTGTCTTACCTGTCCTTAAGCTTGCTGACACATTTAGGCTGGTGACACTCAATAGTTAAACACATGGATCTCTGTAAGAGCTATGTGAAGTTGAATGTTATGTATCACAGTGGATTAGGTAAGCCTAACAGTTGAGATAAGACAAGATAAACTTTATTTTACGAAGGTACCCAGATAAACAAATTGTTTATCTTCCTCAGGGCCCTCCAATAAATACAAGTACAGTAAAATACATACCACAAAATACACACAATAAATATAAATACAATAATATACATGCCAATAAGGATGTGGGTTTATATAGGGGGACCCCCAGCAGAGTGAAGGGGGTCAAAACCGCACAGGCGTAGCAAATACGTCGCAGCGGACACCGGCTCTGTTGGTTTGACTCCAGATAAAAGGAACAGTTGGCTAAGATTTAAATGCAAATAGGCACCCGATGGTCTCTTACATGTTTTACAAATTACAGTAATGACTGTTAAAAGCTAAAAACTTCATTTCCCATTGAAAGATCTCATAAAAGCAGATTTAAAGGCAAAAGGTGTTGGCTTTTCTCTGATATCACGTGAGAGTGAATTGTATACTTTGGCACCAGATACCGCTATAGAGTTCCGGTATGCTGCCTTGTTAGCCCGAGGAATTTGGAGGAGGCCACTTTCTGCGGAACGAGTTGTTCTATTGTGTGCATCCTTTACATAATCAAACATGTCAGTCATATATTTAGGGGCATAACCATTTAAACTTTTGTATACCATTAGAGCCTTTCTGTATCGAAAACGATCTAATTGGAAGAAGGCAGCAGTGGGAGCTCTATAGTCAGCATCTGTCATTAATCTGATGAAGCGCTTTTGGAGTTTAACGAGCTTCTGCTTGTCACAACATCCATTCCATACTGTACTGCAATAATCAAAATGTGGTAAAATATAAGCATTATAAAAAGTTTTGCGTGCTGAGGGAGGTAGGAAACACTTAATTCTCCTAAAAAGAGCAATTGTTGATATTAGTAGAGATTGTCACATACTGGTTTTTATGTTCCTGTAAATAGTGAAACTGAAAAACATGTATAAATACATGTATATCAATGTATACACGTTTCACTTGTTGCATTCACTTTATGCCCCGGATTTACAAAGCATGGGGATCTGGTGTTGATGTAGTAATTTTTACTTCATGGTATAAATGTGTTTAGCATCATAAATAAGTGTCACGCTAAAATTATGTAAATTAGGAGCAATTAATATTTTAAAAGCTCTTTTTCTTCCCACCTTATAGACAGACACAAAATTTAAAGTTGTACATAAAGGTTTTTAACACCTGTCAATATAACGGACAGTGAACAAAAACTGTAACATTTGAAATTGTGCTAATTAGCAGCACTTGAAACATTAAAAAGTTGAATATCTCCAAAACTATTATAAATAAAGGTGTCAATCTAACTTCAATATGTAGGTTTGTGACATAGCCGCATCCAATGAATGAAGAACGAAAGTTGTAGTATTTTGATTTATGAGAATTAGGTGAATGCACAAGATTGAATTCTTTCATAACTTTCACACTATTAGAGATAGAGGTGTCATTCCAACTCCAATTTGTAGGTTTATGACAAAGCCACATCCTATGAAACATGAACCAAAGTTGTAGCATTTTAATTTATACAAATAAGGTGAATAGACAAAATTTAAATCTTGAATAACTTCTAAACTATTATAGACTGAGGTGTCATTCAAACTTCAGTTGATAGATTCGTAGGATAGTTGCATCTAAGGAACCATGAATCAAAGTTGTGGCACTTTGATTTACGCAAATTAAGCAAATTCCCAAAGTTTAAATCTTGAATAGCTTCAAAACTATAATAGATTGAGGTGCTTTTCCAACTTCGATTCATAGGTTTTTGACATGGCCACATGAAAAAAAAATATTGTTGCAGGAGTTAAGGAATTACTGAACAGGCAATCTGTAAAGGTTTTCTAGGCACACAGACTGATTTACTAGCAAGCAAATCAATTTTTTTTCTAGTTTTAATTAAATCTTTAACGAAATCTGACCGCATATCATTTCCTTTTGTCTGTTTTAATAGATAATGTTTATCAATGTGTAGTATTATCCCTGTCAATCAAAAGCACGGGAGAAAGTACCTTGATGCATGATCGAGAAGCCCCAATAATTATTCATGACCCAATCCAATGGGGCTGATAATTGACTTCGCTCCAATCGCTTGTGATATGGGGTACCAGCTAGCTGACAAGAGTGGTGGCAACTGACCCCCGTTTTGCACAACGGAGAGTAGGATATGAAAGGTTTTACTCAATTGGGCTGCATATTCTCGGCAAATATTAACTTTACAAAAATCGTTAAGTCCTGACAATTTCAAAAGTATAAAGATTATTTCAAGTGGGCGTCACAGTTACCATTGGATGGGATCTCCACCCTGTTAAGCTAAGAGAGAGTTACATATATTATTGGTGCATACTCTAACAGCCAGAATATGCTGCTTCATTTGCTGCACATTGATTTTCCACTCAATATTGGTTCATGAAATGTCAGAAGAAACATGCAGCGTTGCCTAGGATATTGGGATTCAGAGACAGTCCCTGTGCGCCTCAATGCCCAGCCTTTTGAACTTTTCTCACACAAATAATAGTAAGGGCCAAAGACACATGAGCAGATTGGACGCATTCATCCACAAAAGCGTATGTATAGTGGTAATTGCATTGCAGTATACATTACAAGAAAAAAATAACCACATTTGTCGTAATATACTTTAGGGCTGAAAGCATAATAATTCTCAATGAACCCAAATTATTATTTAAGTTATACTGACAACAAACCATGTCTGACCATAAATAGACCATTGTTGTACTTACAAGGAACCACTGTTTGGGATAAAGTGGATCATTTGGAAGGTTACTGGGTTTTGCATTATTTCTGTGGCCGGTAATGTCCTTAATGGGAACTCCGCGAATCTGTTTCTGTTTGTATCCCCGTTTCCACCTAGAAAATCCAACTTGTTGGACAGCGAGTTTCACCTATAAATATATAAAACAAAGATGTTAGAACATTTTGTACATACGAATACATTTTTACATATATCAGAATAGCTGCTGTGTGTGGCCAATAGACACAACTTCTTTTTTGCCGATTTAAATTATTCTGCTCAATCTTTCAATCATATTCAGCAGTTTCTCAGTGGGATGGTTTACTTTTTTCGAGATTGTTACAGAAGGCTTGTACTGTAATTCTAAATAAGACTGATTTAAAGCATAAATCTTTGACCTTGTATGATAACTTAGTGGAGTGTTACACCAGAATTTAATTGACCAGTAGATCTCAGACGACCTACAGCTTCCTGTGAATATATAAGTGCCAAACGCGCTGACCCTGTTTCGGTCACATACATAAAATTAGCGTTGGGAACTACAAACTTTGTAGAGTGTCAATTTACACCTCGTCTTTTTCAGGACTATAATGCACTTCGGCACAGAAATTTGATTCAACTAAGCAGCGACTAGTAACGTCTTGATTCTGTCTGGTTGCAGGATAGGATGGAGACTATGTATTTGGTTTTCTTCTGTGAAGGCTTATATCTTTCGTGTAGGTGGTATGGGCTGTCGCCATTTGCTATTATTTCTACATATTCTGAATTAACCCTTTAAGACCCTAGATGGCGCACTTGAAAGTGATCGTTATAATTTTACTTATTTGCATAAGAACAAATTCTTTTGAAGCTTTTGTCAAGCAAATAGCGAAATTATGCAAATGAACACCGTCAAATTTTGCCATCTGGGGTCTGATATTTCACTATTCTATGCGATTTTACTGTTATCCGATCGTTGAGCACAGTATTTTGTGGTGGTCCATGTTGGGTCAGGATAAACGTACCACACTGCGTTTGTCTATTGTGCACCGTACGTAGTACCACTCGCATGGTAAAGTAGTCTCTAAACACATTTTGTGATTTTTTCAATACACGCGCCCGCTGCTTGCAATTTATGTCAACTTTATGAAAGTTGCATTTACTTAGCAATATGTTTCAATAACATAACAAGCCTGACTGGTAGTGCGTTGACAGAATACAGCGAAAAGGGTGTTATTTATAACGATGGATTTCTAAGTGGTCTATTTTTATGCACGGTTGGAAGCGGGATCTTAAGAAGTATAACATAAGCGTGAGATTGCCTTTGTTCTTTTTCATGCTGGAATGAAGCGACATCTGGTGGTGATCACTGACTAAGCCTGAAAATCAGCTCCTGTGTATTTCTAAATTTTACACCAGTTTCACCAGGGAAACTCAGCGAAAGTCACCACTGCACGACAGGTAAACCATCCGAGACTCTGTAAACGCCAAAAAATCGCAAGTATCTACAACTTTCTGCTGTATTTTGGATAGCTGATCATACAGAATCAAAAGTGTCCATGTACTAGCTTGACCTGCAAGCTTTTCGCACTTTAGTACACCGAGACAAAGACAGTCTACAATTAGCACACTATGAGTGACAAACAAAGGTCTAAAAAGTCCGTCGGCAAAGAAGGTGACGAGGACCATATTAGATGTTGTATGTGCATGAAATGGGAACTTTGTGAGCAAAATGAAGATTATTCCAGGGCAATCTGGATGTGTGAAACATGTAGAAAATTGCCATCTCTCATTGTTGAAATAGACAAAAAACTGAACTTTGTCATCAAGGCTTATGACGATTTAAATGTACGTCTTGCCTCCAAAGAAACAGAATGTGCTGCCCTTCAAACTAGAATCACCATGCTCGAAAATATAAATCATACTAAGGAAAGAGAAATAAGTGACCTTAAAGCTAAAATCGAGGAAAATACGAAGGGACTTCAGAATAAAACTACTGCACCCTCTTATGCCGATGCCACACGCCCCAAGTCTCTACTTATAGGCAGCTCTCTGGTAAGGAGCGTCAAAACTAAAGAACTAGAAAATACTGAGGTTAAAACATGCAGTGGTGCAAGAGTGTCTCAAATAAAGGAAAAGCTTAGTGAGACGGGTGAAATGTACGAAACCATTGCTTTGGTTGCTGGCTCTATTGACTGTGCTACTGAGGGGGCTACACCTGAGTCTGTAATAAATGACTACCGTGACCTTATAAACGAGGCTAAATCCAAGATCACAGATGGTGGGTCTATAAAGGTGTGCAGTATACCACCTAGAACCGGCAATCCCACCGCTCTGACATTGTCAGAAGATGTAAACATCCACTTAGAAGGTCTCTGTGAAGACATGAAATGTTCATTTGTGGATCTTACCCCAAAATTCAAATGTATGGACCAAACAGTGAACAGTAGCATGCTGCATCACGATGGCCTTCACCTATCATGGGCAGGTACACAATCTCTCATAAAGCGCCTCCAACTGCCTACCAAACCAACGCAACAGTTCAAGATGCAACAAAAGTCGCCAAGGCAAAGGGCAGGGGACCGTCATGCAACCCAGGCAAACCGTTCATCGCAACCAAGATGCTGGAAATGTGGGGAGACAGGTCACGTGACTGACTCCTGCAGGCATCTTCAAAGACTTCGTTGCACATCATGCAATAAATTAGGACACAAAAGTAAACTTTGTGGTCGCATAAACAGCGTATAGGTTACCGGCAATGAAGGCAGGGCCGAACACTCTCAAACCAACTACACAAGTGGTAGTTTTAGTGTACTGAGTGACTTAAATGATGAACTGTTGGAAAGTCAATATGACACTGATAGAAATGAAGTTAGCTCTATTATACAAGTATCGAGTCCTAACAAAACGATTGAAGCTGAAGATAACTATATTATCTCAAGTGTCAATGAAATAGACGAAACTGAAAATAGTTCTACCCACTTTAAAGATTTCCGCAAGAAACATCCCAAAAATATCATTATTGGTCACTTAAATGTAAATAGTGTCAGATACAAGTTTCCTGAGATAGCGGACTTACTTAAAAATGGTTTTCTCGATATATTTGGTCTTTCTGAGACAAAGCTAGACGAAAATTTTACCAACTCACAATTTTATGTAGACAATTTTTCGTTTTACAGGAAAGATCGAAATGGAAAAGGTGGTGGTCTTTTATCCTACATAAGGTCCGACATTCCGCATAGACATAGAGCTGACTTAGAATACGCACATCATGGTATCGAATCAATGATATTCGAAGTTCATGTAAAAAAAGAAAAATGGATGGTTGCTATAGTTTATCGGCCCCCCTCTGTAAATACTGACCATTTGTACGATGCTATGAATCACATCACCACTGCTCTCGAGCAAGAAAGTAGAACAATTTTCATTTTAGGTGATCTCAATGTAAATCTGCTCAAGGACAATAAGGAAAAGCATGATTTTGTCAATTTTCTTGATGTGTATGACATGAGCAATGTTATTCGCTCTCCAACCTGTTTCAAAGGTGAAACTCCTACTCTTATTGATGTCATTTTAACTAATTCCCCGAGAAGAGTCGCAGAATCCACATCTATTGACACAGGAATAAGCGACTTTCATAATATGATTCTTACAAGTACAAAAATTCAACTCCCTCGACCTGTGAATGTGGATATCAAATACCGCAGTTACAAATCTTTCAATGAAGCAGATTTTGTAGTCGATTTAGAGGTAGCCCCATTTCACGTGGCTGGGGTTTTTGATGATATTGATGACGCTGTTTGGTTCCACGACACTTTACTGAAAGAAGTAATTGACCGACACGCGCCACAAAAGAGTAAGCGTGCCAGGCCTAATCAAGCTCCTTACATTAATGGGGAGCTCCGTAGAGCTATTAACGTAAAGCGCACACTACGTAAACTAAGTAAGAAATACAAAAGTAAATGGGAGGCATATAGAGTTCAAAGAAACAAAGTGACATCCCTCCGTAAAAAATCTATAAAACAATATTTCAATGACCGATGTGGTCCTTCAAATAATAAACAATCTTTTTGGAATACTATAAGACCGTTTTTAACCGACAAAAATAAAGGCGGCAAAAATGGCACGATTATCCTTATGGAAAATGATAACCTGTATAATGCTCCAGATGACATATGTGATATTTTCAATAACTTCTTCACCTCTGTTGCTGATCAAGAGCAACAAAATGCACCAGATCATATGCATTCCGGAACAAAAGCTATCTCCGACAGAATGAAGGACAGCAATGTGTCTCATTTTGAATTTCAAATGGTAACTGAGGAGCAAGTCCTTAATCAAGTGAAAAAACTCAATCCCAAGAAGGCAACCGGGCCAGATGAAATTCCACCAAAATTACTCAAAGTTGGTGCTAAGGCCCTGGCCCCTTCTGTCACTAACATCATAAATATGTCAATCAAGTCTGGAAAATTCCCCACTGATATGAAGCGGGCCGACGTGTACCCCATTTATAAAAAGTCTGACTCCATGAACAAATGTAATTATCGTCCAGTCAGTGTACTATCAAGTTTATCTAAAATTTTTGAAGGTCTAATGAACGATCAGATGGTTCACTTTTTTAACGATATACTAAGTTCTCTTCTTTGTGCGTTTCGAAAAAATTACAGTTGCCAAAATCTACTCTTTAAAATCATTGAAGATTGGAAATCCGCTTTGGATAACCATGAATACGTAGGTGTGATTCTAATGGATCTATCGAAGGCTTTTGACTGCCTACCCCATGATCTACTTTTAGAGAAACTTCGATCCTATGGTCTGTCTGAACATGCTTGTAAATTATTAGGCAGTTATTTAAGTGACCGAAAGCAAAGGGTCAAATATGGTGGCACTTCCAGTAAGTGGGCAGACTTACTAAAGGGGGTGCCACAGGGTAGTATACTTGGCCCTTTGCTGTTCAATATCTTTATAAATGATTTTCTTTATGTTATGGAAGGGCATTGTAGTCTCTATAATTATGCCGACGACAACTCCTTATCATTTCATGATCATGACTTACACAATGTAAAGTTGTCTTTGGAAAATGCTGCTAATATAGGTATCAAATGGTTTATGGAAAACCACATGAAGGCAAATCCTGACAAATTCCAGGCTATGATTTTATGCCGACGTTTAGACTGTCAAATCGGAAACGACTTCTGTTTTGAAATCGATGGTGTTACTATAAAACCGGAAAGATGTGTCAAATTACTAGGAGTCTATATTGACGATAAACTTAAGTTTCATGATCACGTTTCTCATATTTGTAAGCAGGCTGCTAAACAAATAAGTGTACTACGCAGGTTCAGTAATATCCTTACTGAAAAGGAAAAGCTCCAAATCTTCAATGCATTTATTCTTTCTAACTTTAATTATTGCCCGCTCGTATGGCACCTATGTGGACCTACTTTATCTTTAAAAATGGAAAAAACCCAAGAAAGAGCCCTACGTTTTGTCTATAATGATCCCGTATCTGCATATCCCAATCTACTTGAAAGGGCTAAAAAACCTTCTTTGTATCTCAGCAGAATAAGAACACTCTCTATAGAAGTCTACAAAATCCTAAGTAACTTAAGCCCATCGTTCTTAAACGATATGTATGTAAGAAAAGAAACAACTTTTGATTTACGAGACAATAACAAACTACAGCAGCCTGACTACAATACCATAACATACGGTAAAAATTCTCTCCGATACCAAGGGGCCAAGCTGTGGAACAACTTACCCACACACATCAAAGCATCTACTGATTTAAATCACTTTAAGACGCTAATCAAGGCATGGCTTGGCCCCTCCTGCTCTTGTTCTATGTGCATCCTATGTAAAACCAGGGTTTAGGAAGATTATAATTCTTCCAAATTTAAGGAAACCTTGTTAGACCGGCTGTATATAGTCTCATTGTGAGTTCATTGTATATACCATCTCATCACTTGTCACTTTTTCCTCTTTTCATGGTCGAACAATAGTGCTGTTGCGCTAATGTTTTTTATTTGTACAATTCGACTTGAAATAAAGATTATTATAAAGATTATTATTTTCCGCTCGTGACTCACATTGGTTGAACATCTCAAAACACTCCATCCATTATGAAGTACATGCTATGATTATCAACGGAAAGGCTGAGACATAGAAATTATGCTGGGTTCTTTGCTATGTGCTACTATTAAAAGTAAACTATTTCCACGGGCGTCAGGAAAAACACTGATGACATGCCATTACTCCTACCGGTAAAAGTCTCAAATCCAATAACCTTTCCCAGACAAACAGCGAGTGGTAATTTCCATGCTTCTTTATTGTCTCTTTGGTTTCTTAATCCAGCCCCCCCCCCCCCCCATTTATATTGCACCTTTACCAAACTTTTTTTTTTTTTTTTTTTTTTTGTAAGTATACATGAGTGCAATAATATTTTATTACTATGCCGGAATTCAACAGGTTTAACCCAGCGCTCTGTTCGCGCCTGGCAAAGCAGTTGCTCGGTCTTATTACATGACCGGATATAAGGGTTAAAATGACTAGTTTAGGATTCATTGTTTTGTGATGAGGTTCGGTGTACAGAATCCAGCTCACGGTGACCAGTAATCCAAGAAGCACGCAATTGGGACATGAGGCACTTATTTATTCGAACACAAAGAGCAACCATTTGAGTGTGCGTGTAGACTCAGCGGGCAGCATAACATTACTTGGAGCCTACTGTCTCATCAACCATTTGTTTTTATAATAAATCTCCACGTAAGACATTAACATAGCATTGGTAACTCTTTTTAAGATGAAAGTAATAGGCACAATGGAGTCAGTCTTCAACCATTCTCATTTTTGCATGTAGGATTTTCCATGTCGTCATATTCACATCCGTCTTCATATTTAATTTTGTTATTCCCTTTGCGCTTTGATCACCTTTAATGTAGAAACAGTGATACATTGATTAACAGGTCGATATAAGCATTGCCCCTAGTCGCGGTTCAAAACATCAATAAAGTTTGTTCTATTCATGTAACAAGTATTTCATATACCGATTATTTAATGCAATCTTATATCTTTATAATTCACTTGATGTATAAGATAAATAAATGAATAATACAACTATATACTGCCTTTAAACATCAGCTGTTATCAGACCAACGTATGAATTTTTCTCATCCTAAATAAGATTCTATAATATTAAGGCTCAGGGCTATAATGCAGAAATCCGGGCACGTGAATAGGCGTTTTATGTCAGTATTCATAAACTCAAATATTGTCTGTTTCTCAATCCCCATACTCTTTGATTCTTAAGAAATTTATACACCCGTGGCCTGCAGAATTTTTCAAACCACGCCCTTGTCATTTACCGAGGGTCTTCGTGTAGTGGTCATTCTCTTTGTTCCTTTTAAAAAATCTTTTGCGGTTACTTTATCGCCCAACATCATTGTCTCTGCCCTTAAAATATTCAGTTCACAAAATCGATAGCCCCGAATTAAACATTCGTTTGGATGGCGTAAGCAGGGCGTCCGGCCTTCGATTTAAGTGAACACCATTCACATTGAACCGAATACCTTGAAGACACATGTTGATTATTCACTACAGGTGGACCCATCTAATATTAGCTCGGAGGTTGTAAGTCACGTGACAGCCAGCCGCTACAGTAGCAGCTGCATTGTGAGTTTGAATTATCTTAACATTGATCCCCACACTGCGCTCATTTTCTGTGCAAAACCTTCAAGACTGCTCCTTGATTTCTTATTTTTAATTTGCCTGACAGCATGTCTTTCTACTGCATTTCTCATGAGCTCCTGAGATTATAACTGCATAGTTACAAGCGAAAAGTAAATTAAATCAGCATGGCTTGAAAAGAAATACAATAAGAGAGAATAAGACATTGAGACCTTTGACGTCAAGAAGGTCGATTGTCCAAAACTGAAGACAATATCTATACAGACTATGGCTACATCTCTTTAAGAATTAAGCTTCTTATCCGTTATACCAGGAATGTGGGACAACCCTGGTTGCACTGATCATGCACTGGCACGGCTTTATTTATTTATTTATTTATTTATTTATTTATTTATTTATTTATTTATTTATTTATTCATTTATTTTATTTATGTTTTATTTATTTATTGGTCCGTCTGTCCGTCTGTCTGTTGATCTATCTGGCCAGATAGCTGTTTATGTATTTTGATTCATTCGTTTTATTCTATTCTATTTTATTTCCTTCTGTTTTATGGCGCACATGAAGAAGCAAAAGACGATGAACACTAAATTTTTTTTATTCTCATTATTTATTCGGTTTTTTTTAAACCTTAGAGTGAGAGCGTTTGGCATGAGGAGATTGAAGATGTTTCTGGGTATCATGAATGGAAAGAAATGCAAAATCAGTCGCAGGTGACGCATCGTATTAAGGACACCCATTAGACACAATCAGGTCAGCCGCTCCAAGTGCAAGCAAAATGACGTCATAATCTTGCCTTCAACGTTGACTGTCGCATTTCTTAAATCACTGTGAACAGTAACCAGTCAATGCTTTCATGTTAACCTCCCAGTCCCATCACCCGTAGTAAGACTGTCAACAGCTCTCCGTGGCGAGAGACTGGGCGACGCCAATGAAAGCTGTTGATCTGGCGTATGTTACCTTGATAGACCTTATCTACATTGCGAATTCAAATTATTTTTCATTACTGTTGAAATTAGTCAAGAACATTAAAGCATACGACATTGTGCCACCGGCCAGCTTGGGCCAGTTTAAGGGGAAAAGGTAACTATATACGTATACATTATTTGTCCCCGTTAAAGTCATACTTTTTGTTGGCAACATTGCATTATGCATATACAAATAAGAGCTTGTACAGGAAGAACAACTATTTCTGATTTGTGAATAAGGTTTTTATTCCGTAGTTGAAATCGGATTGGATGTGAGAGTTGCCCGACATAATGTCCTGAAGTAATTTTACGACGCCGGTTCCCTCACATGTACAAAGGTTGGTACAATTTCTGTGCGACTCATCTTTTGGCCATCGGCCGAATGCCGAAAGTGTTTGTTTTACTTTGTCCTATTTCTATTAAGACACCAACAACATGTGACGACAGATACTAATTTTTCTTATTGCTGTAAATAGTTCGTAGTCTTTTGAGGATGTCTTAATGACAAAGCTCATTAAGCCGTGTATTTGTTCCCAAAAATTGTCCTTACAAATTGTGAAATGAACGTTTGTAGGTAAAATGACTTGGTGTTATGAGAAGTAAGTGGCATTTTGTTCAGAGCAGTTACTGTATTTTGAAATCCAGAATGACATCTTTATATTGTTTTCTGAAAATTCATTGAATCCTTCTACTCAATTAATGAAATTTAGAGATTACAGACGAAGTGTTTGTTTCATTCAATAACTGATATTGTTATTGATGCACAGGAGGAAAAGTAAAACAACAACAGCAAAAGAATATATGTGGCAGTTAGCTACATGGCCAAAAATCATCCCAATATATATATATATATATATATATATATATATAACAATGATTCAAAATACCACAAGCGTGGTAGGCCTACAAAGATTTGGCACGGAGACAGTAATTCGCTCAAAGGCTATGTCAACAATTAGAACAAAACTTTGTTATTTGTGTATTTATGTCGCATTGCAATATCAACAAGCGTTATTGACATAAGACAATAAAAAAAGACAATGTAACAGTGAAATTGTGGCCAGAAATAAAAACATTATATTTTGGCTGAAAGGGCACCGCTGTTGCGTTAAGGGGTTGATTTTTAAAATCTGTCATTTTACTCTCTGGCTTGATTTTAGGTCAAAATTGCTGACTCCAATCTTCAAAAGAAAAGCTATAGTTAATTGATGATAACTTTAGTTTTATTGGTCTGATTTGTATTATGTTTAAATCACATCCCGTTCATGTTGACTATGGCACTACAAAAAAAATCCCTTATTTATCGTCTTTTTTATTTTATTTATTTTTTATTTTTATTTTTTTGCAGAATCTAAGACGGACGGGAGGATTTTATACTAATTGTTATACCGATTCACCCTTCTTCCACACATTTCAGTTCACCTTCCCCAGAAAAATATGCATATACTAGCATATGCAATGGATGTAACCACGCCGACCAAAATCATTATAGCAGATTCCGCACCAGCAAAATTAGTCACAGATTTCCACAAAAACATCGCCTCGGAGGGATCGTGGCTTAGGATGGTTTAGCATTTAATATCAAACAGAAGGCAACTCCTGTCTTCCTTTACACAATGCCAGATTTAAAAAAAAAAAATCTCATCAAGCTCGCTAGCCTGATTTTCAGGTTGGACTTGACTTCATCTTGTTAAATAACACGTTTATCTTTTTTCTTATGGAATGCATTCATATTTTACATCCTGACAACAGAGTATTCATCATGCCAATGCCTCTTTTATTTATTTTGTTATTTCATTTTATTTTCCGCAAGCGGCAGCTGGTGAGGCGAACGATCTGATATGCTTGGTTGGTTTCAGCCGCTTCTCAGAGAGACATGTACGGGCACAGGCTCCGAAACATGTTCTGAGTAGTTAGCTGCTGAAGACCCTTTACTATATTTGGACTAGGGCATTGACTTGTGTTGATTTTTACTACCCGGGTACCCGACTGCCGGGTAATTTATCACCCAGGTACCCGCGACGGGTACCCGAATCATAACAGCAAGTAATCTAACCAACATACATGCACAGAGATACGCGCAATCATCAGCCATTCAACTAATCCATGCAGGTAGGCAATAAAGAGCCTCATTCTGACATGTCTGATGCCTTCAACGGTCACGCGTGATCGCGCAGGGCTTTTATATGCAGTCTATTCTAATATGAACATTCTTAACTCATATATTAGCATTGTTCAAGTATTATTATTTATTTCATATATATCTATAAAAAAAAAACGTCACCTTTTTACGGGTACCCGACAATACTACCCGGGTATCCGACTTTTCCGTACTACCCGGGTACCCGAGCAATGCCCTAATTTGGACTAATGCAGCCTATGTCAAAATGCTACAGAGGAACGTGGACAAGAGGTTGGACAGTGACAGGTTAGTTTACGGACAGTATAGAGTTTGAACTACAGAATAGGGAAACAACGTCTAGGAAGTGGTTCTGGACCATAAGACTCAAGTATAAATTTAAATATGATATGCTTTTTTCCTAATGGTTACCTTGTCGCAACACAACAGGGATAGATGCACAAAAAGTAAAAATTTTAGCATTTAGTCGAAGATTAGTCTGTGCTGCTGTTTAGACAATACTGGTTAAAATAGATCCTATATTCAACGATGATTTGAAATGATAAACATTTACCTGTGATTTTTTCCATTTGCTATTTGAGATCAGCATGACAAAATGCGTAGATTGGGGATGGGGTTGAGGTCAGTCTAATATTTAGGCAATGTGAATACTAATTACAAATATGATTTGAAAGAATAATTTTTGTTATATAGAAGTTGCTGTCCATCATATTGTCACCATAATCATTAAAAATGCTTCGGATCATTCGCAAATTTCTGTCTTTGACTCGTATTGTTTTGTATTGTATTGTATTGTATTACATTGTATTGCATTGCATCGCATTGCATTGCATTAACTGATTCGTTTCCCTGGATTGCCTAATAGTTACACAATGAAATCATCTGATAGCTTTCGAAAAATACAGACGTAAAGTATATATTATATACACTGAAAATACAACTTTTGCACTTTTACAGCAGCAGAAAAAAGAACAAGAACCGATTTACACCCGTAAGAATTTTATACATATTTTAAAAGTTATATTCTTGTGTCGATACAGTTGGGACCACTAAAAAGCTCATAGCGTTTTGTTCTGGATGCGCACATGCACACCCAGAAGTGGGCATAATACTTATTCTGAATAAATCTGCACTGAAGCTAGAATGTTTGATTTTGTTTTCAATCTGGTCATGGATCCGTTTGGAGTAATACAATAAACGTCCAGACTTTAGTCTTCCTGCGTGAGAGGCTGAGACTTCTGTTGCAACGTTTAAAACGTTTCCATGCACATGCTTACGTTTCCGATAAATATTTCATAGAGGAATATTTTAGAGATATGATACATGTCTTGTCTTAAAGACGTCTCTGTGATGTGTTTAGTACTTACTTAAATGAAAACCGAAGTATGTTTGTTTAGTGATAATTTTCCTCACATCAGTGAAAGGAACTACGACTTCAGACAACGCAATTGTGCTCGGTATACGCCGTTGCTGTCTACATGACAAAAAAATTAAAAGTTCACTCCAAACTGATTGATGCGCAATGTCAAATTACTATCTGATAAAAGAAGCTATTGCTTGTTTTCCAATCCCATTTTTTGTATTTGAGAATAAAATATGTTTAGAATAGAAAAGAAGCTGCAACAATGAAAGTCGGTTTTAACAAGATACTATTACCAGCTGTTTCATGGCACCCGAGTGGCTATGTTCCCCTTACGTTTAATCAATTGCTAATTTGCAGTTCATTGGGATAAACTAATAAATTAATTGCTGCTTGCGTCGCATGGTCAGACGCAATAGAGGCTTGGTTGCCTTTTAACCTTTAGACGGTTCCATAGCATATGTTTAAATGCCAATAATGGTATAAACTAATGCAAATGAGAAACTAAGTGAATGAAATAAAACTGAGACAAACTATTATCAAATAACATCACTCGTAAAGCCGATCTACATTTACGAGATGTACATCTTGTTCATATTACTCCACCACAAACTAGTCTATTGGTCTATTTAATCGATTGTTACGATTATTTTCCCTCAATTTCCAGCAACATCCACTTAAGTTTAGCTGCTACAACATGAAGATTTATTATTGAATGTACGGACAATTTCTAGTCATTAATATCTCCCACGACTGCATTAGATTATGCAATTTTATTAGACTCCCGCCGACACTGTTCACTACATTATCAAAGCTATGTTGGCTTTTGTGTGGCATTAATGCTCTTGCTCTCAACAACATTTTATATGATAATCCTTTTGTGAGCTATAAAAAGATGGGATCAAATTGCCGAGGTACAAGAATGAAGAAAAAATTTTAAAAATTGGCTAACTGTTTCTTTTTCATCCCAGTATATGTATTTATGTTCTATAAATATGCCACACTCTTTGTTGTCAGGAAGGTATGATATGTCATGAATTATGAATGTAATTTATAAATTTACATACGCAATTGCCATTTACAGGCTGTTGCCTTAACTGTTTCCTCATAAGATTAAGCCAGACTACACAGATTTTATAAGCTTGGCTTTGAATCCTAATAAGCAGCAAACCCTCATATTCAATTCTAAAAATAAAACCAACAAAGAAGATGACATTTGACATCTGGTCGTAATGCTCTGATGAGGCGTGAATGCAATTTAGTGACCAATGGCAAACCTCAAATCATTCTTTACAGCAATCTGGACTGCTGGCAACCAGTCATGGCGACCAAGTCGACAGCGGGAACTTGAATGATGGCACCCACACTGTTGCTTTTGCAAAGTATCAGAAGCGTTTATGCTCATAAAATTATATATAAATTAGCCCTTACTTGTCCCAGAACATCCCTGAAAAATATGTCGATACTGATTCCTGACATTTTAATCTAATAAATCCAAGATGCAGACGTACAACGGCATCCCTACGTGGTATTGCTATGATGTCACAACAGCAATGGCCTCCTGTATAATCCGGGCACTTCAGCATGTTCAGCGAAATTAATTACTCACGCAGGTAGTACTGGCGCGCTAACTGGTATGACCAACTGTACTTGATCAGCCTGCTAATTTCTTATAAGCGGAGACATTATACACATTGTAATACATAGTGACGGAAATATATGAGCGATTACATTTGCGTGTGTTTGTTTAAGAAGGAAGAGTGGTGTAAACTTTGCCATGTGCAGTAAGAGAGATATTCTGTTATTTTGCATAATAGAAAATATTCTATCTGCAGATTGCACTAGTCTTGCATTGCTACCTGTCAATAGGCCAACATGTCGACAGTAGGCAAATTTAAATAATAGTGGTGATTCAATTATACCCTTTGGTATGATGGCTTGAATGCTATGCCATTAAAGTTAAACGTAAATGACTTAAGTCAGTGAAGACATGCAGCTTCTATTATTTTGATGTTGTAAGTATTGGCTACATGAAGTGATAAGTGTTGGTCAATGTAAATAAGATGTTGGTGAAACTGTTGTATTATGACAGAGATAAAAATGGTTTAATTAAGACAGACGTCAGAAGAAATAAACTTAGCTGTACTACAAAATGGGAACCTCTGAAATGAAAAGAAATGAAAAAAAAAGCATAGCCTGTAGATTATTTAAATGTATGTTGCCTTATCAAGTAAGCATCTCAGTACTCTGAAAATACCCAATCCCTCATTTAATATCATGTGCAGGTATGAATATGTAATTCATACACGCGCGTGACTGTTGCCCTTGTGCAGACTGGTATTGTATGGAAAGGATTTTTTTTTAAATGAGAACATTGGTTTATGGTTCGTCTAATTGTACCACGGAGATCAACTGATCATGCTTATCAAAGTTTGAGTGGGCACAGTTCCACATTTTGAATATAAATATAGGATTGAAGGACTGGCCGGAACAAAAACCAACGTCTATCAAATTTTCAACAATCTCTCTCTCTCCTCTCTCTCCTCTCTCTCTCTCTCTCTCTCTCTCTCTCTCTCTCTCTCTCTCTCTCTCTCTCTCTCTCTCTCTCTCTCTCTCTCTCCCCCTCCCTGCGTCTGTGTGTGCGTGCATATGGAGTTGGTATGTTAGTTATTTTTATATCGAGTGTTTAAATCTATAACCTATAATTATTTTTGTACCGGTCTGGTCATATATTCTCTCTGAGATGAACATTATCATATAGTGGGATATTGTAAATATATTCATTTAAAACTAGATTGTCCAATTGTTATTGATTACTAATCTAGAGACTCTTCCGAAATACAATCATCCAGAAGTGCTTTTTCCAAGACATACTGGATAATACAAGAATATTCTATTTGCAAGCAGATTTCTAAACAGGAATAATAGTATATCAAATCTATTCGTTGATAAAACGTCTGGTCTGAGCAATACAAAAACTGTACTGACGCAAAATACATCGATGTTTAATTCATCCAAATGATCAGTACTACCACATGACATAATTGTTTGGAGTCTCTCAGTTACAAGGCTTCATAAAAAATTTGGATGTACAACAGGAGCAAGAACATTTGTAGCATATATCAGAACTCTAAGTCTATGTAGTTTGTAAAGAGGACAAAGCAGAAGGTAATGACTCGTATCTTGCTTTAAGCACTTATACGAGCCAGCCACAAGAGACAAAATCTTGATATCAAATATGCGGGATTGAGTTAACAACGCCCGAGTCGGAGCTGCATCTGCATAACATTTGAAAACAAAAACAAAAAAAACAAAAAAAAAACAAAAAAAACGAAACAGAAACGAATAAACAAACAAAGAGCAAAACAAAACAAAAATTACCAAACGTGAATCACGTTGGGATTCCATGACGGAAGAACACTAGCTTGGTTAATTTTGCCTTGAAGATTAAAAGCTATAGGGACACTTAACTTTGTCAGGTAGGCCATTCCAAAAGCAAATAGTAGAAGGCAGAAACGTTTTAAAGTAACGACCAGTCCTGCATTTAATTTACTTCAGTTATAGGTGACTTTGGACAAGACGGACTGCTTGTGTTAGTGCGTAATCTGGAAATAAGTCGTAATGGTACGTGGAGTAACCCCGTAAGTATTTTGAAGAACAGCAGTTTAAAAACCTTCCTGCGAGTGTGTAGCGGTTTCAACCTATTTCAATATGCAGCCTATCGCTTGACGTCAATTTCATGGCGCCAGTGCACATTCTTGCTGCTTGATACTGTGATCCTTCCAATAGATAGACAATTCTTGGTTACAATTGTTTAAAAGGCACACCCATATTCTGCCATTGGGCAAATACTATTTTTCCATCCAAATTTTTTTCTTGGGCAACTTAAATTTAAATCCTTTTCAAGAGGTGCAGCCGTTTACTAGCTTTTGTGACAATGCGATTTGTGTAAACGTGCCTCATGGAAATGAGTGATGCCTAAGGCGGTGTGGTTAATGGCTCCAGGTATCGAAGAATCGTCAAGGTCCAGATAAGGGCTGTTCTCTTTATTTCCTTTCCAGGAGACCAAACGAGAGAAATTTGATTTCACTAAATGTCATCCATGCATGGGAATTAAAGGGCGCTGACGTAGTGACACTTGCAATAAATGTTTGACAGATTTAAAAAAAAATATATGACCTATAGATTAAACCATGAATATCTTAATAAACATGAATTGCTGAAAAGCTGCTGCGCATTAGAATTACAATTAGACCTGTGCCCATTGTATAGTCTCTATACAAAACAAACAAAAATTTAAAATCATTTTACATATATATATATATATATATATATATATATATATATATATATATATATATATATATATATATATATATATATATATATATATATATATATATATATATATATATATATATATATATATATATTTATATATATATATCATGCTGGTGATGTCTCTTTAAAACTTGGAACATGAACGGTGTGTTTCATTCGCAATATTCAATTCCTTGTTCACTGATAAATAAGTAGACTCATGGAGCACATAATCATCAGCATTTGACTGGACACTGCATTTTAATTATGTACCATATGTGTCACAGCACTCAAGAGGTCCCTGACTGGGAAAATGAGTCTCTTCGTCAGCTTGATAGCATGGGTAAACACGACGGAAAAGAACAAAGATGTTATCTACACTCAAGCTGGCCTTGGAAGTACTACGGAAAAGACTTGTGCACGCTTTACATATGTTAAAATCACCATGTCACGTGAGAAATGTCACCAACTCTAATGTAATGACTGTGTCTGAATAAACCTAGACACGATCGTCGTCTAGAAATTATCAAAATAGAAGAAAACACGACTTTCATATTGGTGCATTAATATTTATATAAGGCTGGACCAGACGGAACGAAATGCCGTTGCTGATGAAACCTCAAACCATCCACTTTCGTGATTATAAAATAATCTTTATACTTTGCCGATCGAATCGTGAATTTGAGGGTCTGCCATGAAAATAAGATTGTTTATCTGTTCAGTTAACGCTTTTTGGTAGAATAGACCGAGAATTGTGATAAGGAGCATGGAGCTTTTACGATAATCTGAAAGGTCAGGGATAAGTGTACGTACAAGCAGGGAGTAGGGTACCCGTCATGTCAACGGGAGAAAACTACCGTGTGACGTTATAGGAGTCCTTACCAACTATGGATCACTATATATATATATATATATATATATAGAGAGAGAGAGAGAGAGAGAGAGAGAGAGAGAGAGAGAGAGAGAGAGAGAGAGAGAGAGAGAGAAAGAGAGAGAGAACAGGAACAAAATGTCAACGACCTGTAAGCATCTGCCTGGCACGACCGTGATTAAAGACGACCTGGCGGTGTAACAGACAAAAGGCAGACATTGCTGCACCATTGTCCAAATCAGGGACACAGACACCAATTTCTTGTCAAAGATTGGGTACATGGACTAATTTCATGTGTGGAAATCTAATCCATTTTAATTCGTGCATTATTAACGTTAATTTCAGTAATTTTACATGAACTGTACTTAAGCTATTTCACAAAGTTAACTTACAGGTTGTTTTCGATAATGAATTTGTCAAATGACTGCGTCACATATTGAGAGTAAAATACAGTCTTAATCCGTTTTGGAAAATCTACCAATAGCAAATTAAGTTTTCTTAAAACGTGTGTGTTTAATAATAACAACAGGAAGATAATTATCCAAATTAGCAAGTGTAATCCATAGTGTATAAATATCATATTTGTTGACCTTTTATTACATGTGTACTCAAACTTTTGTTGAGTAGTAAATTTGATCAGATGATTGCGAATATTAGTCCAACAGTATATCCAACACACATGACCTGTTTTGCTTCAGATGTCATTCATTTAAAATTGTGATATTTTACTTCACTTCAGTATTTTGATTGAATACTGAACTCAATGTGTTTATAATGTTAAATCAAATGCTCCACAATACTTTAATATCGTCTGTACCACCAAATGTTCGTCTAATTTCATTTGTCACTGTCCGTTCAAACACTGCGTATTTCCAATGTACAAATACACAATTTGTGAAGCATTTCACATTTTACTATGGCACATTCCACAGCTTATGTTTGAAGACTGCTGCGTTATCAGGGGTCATCGGCAGGATATTATCTGGACACGTTTCGGAACCTGATACTCCCAGAGATGTACTTCGGAAAGCGGCTCGTGTGTGTTGCATGCAATTTGTTATCTAAAGTGGAACTGAGCAAGTGTCAAGTCAACAAATAGGCCTAGATACGCTCAAGAATTTAGCCATAAGTAGGCCTTTATACAGACCACTGATGGACAGGATCATCTCTAGGTGTCAAGCAAAAGGTAACATAAAACGCACACAATAAATGTCTTTCTATATGGTCCATATCATTCATGAAATATTTATCGCCATTCTGCAAGAAAAGAAAAACGGATAGTCTTACTGTTTTATTTAGAAGCACGGTTATAAGGAACAGACTAGGATAAAAAAAAAAATTTTTCATTGCCCTTTACGTGGTGATATTTGTGCTGTGGTTGGTTAAGATATTGTCAAGTTTGGTACTGCTGAATTAGCACACATTATCCACGATTTGTGCAATGTAGTCAGAAATCAATATTGTTTAATTGGTACGTGCAACCTAAATGTACGTGGGAGTTGACCTGTACAAATCAAACACGGTGTGCCATTTTGTGTTTGATGTGTTCCAAATGACAATTAGATCTGCTACATCAAATGCCATCATTGGATTTATCGCCAAGCCCCATTCCCTCGACGTAACCGCTGAAAATCCCTAACACTGAAAATGAAAAGACATATTCCAAAATGTACCGTTTTTTAAATATATCGTTACTATCATTTACAAAGTTACATACTTTGAACGGCTGTATAATGGTGAGTTGCGCTGCTTTCTACAGCCTTAACATCTGCTCAGTGTCATTCTTCCTTCCAGAAGGCTTCAACATTCTGTCTGCTTCTACCAATGGGCATTTACTTTTGTCGGCAGTAACTGTCCTTTATGTTAAGAAGATTTTAAGAATTGCTATACGACAATGCTTTATATGTGGTCGTTTTTTTCTTGGTAACCTTTGTTGGATAAAAACATCAGCCCTGTCATTTTGGACATCAATTGAAGTTCATTTCTCTCTGTCTGCTAGCAAAGGACCCTGACAGGCAGCTGTAATTCCTTATCGCTGCATGACGTCATTTCCTTTCGTTTCCCGGAAGCGATCAACGATTCGTGGACTTCATTTTTTACCAGGGGTCCCTAAAAGAAATTGCCATCTAGAGCTTTTAATTAAGATCCAGGAGAAATGATTGACATTTTATGGAAGAAGGGAGACCGTGCAACGACTATGAAAAGCATAAAACTCTCCGATCTTGTACAGGGTTACATGAAGTCTGGATGCTTAGCAATTCTATCTCTCTGTAAGCTGTTGGTGTAATTTATGTTGTATAATTACTGGTAATTTTAATACTTACGATTGGATCCCTCTTTAGTTTCTGTGTTTGAGAAATACTTCTTTTCTTTCGAACGTGGGCAATATCCTTGTGGATAAAATGAAACTCCGACTTTGAACCAAGCACCTGAAAAAACATGGTAAATACAAATTAAATAAATGAAAACGATGTAAAAGAAGATGATGGATAAGTTACAACAAAATTATATTAAATATAACAGTATTTGGTGTGCCTGAAACCTCTGTAATCACCAAAAATAATAGTTGCAATTTAACAGATTTCCCCTAAATGGGTAAGCCAAGAATATTTCTGGCATGAGAGGGCTTCATTGATCAAGTGGGTCACCTTGCCGTCATAAAGGTCAGAGATAAGGGTAGGTATTGTGTTATCATTTTTGACCGATAACATCTTTTTGTATTGCAAAGCTTAGATTGTAGGTGGTATTGGTTTTGTTCGTATGCTGCATGCAGCTGTTGGGGCCTATCCTAGGTGTACTGCTACGTACATAGTAATATGTAGGACTTAGGATGAGTGAGGCATCTCACTGGTCTATACACGTATAATATTGCAGAACATTTCAAAATGTAATGATGAATAAGTGTGGCTTGATTTGAAAAGACACTACATTTCCTGAGAAGCGTTGTTATTACAGATATGTATTAAAATCCATTGAGGTAAGCCACCAGGGTAGACTGGATTAGAGTGGTCCACTGTAATCCGTGGCATGTAACCCATTGTACCCCATAGTTCCCTCTTTATCAAACGTTCATAAGCACAAAACATGACAGAGTGACGCAAGATCTTTGTGTTATACAATTGCAAAAATCAAAGTAGTATATGTCTACGGGAATGACCTTGTAGTTTTCTCTTAAACATAACTACATTTGAAAATTACATCATTTATTATTTTCATGAAACGATTTTGCGAATATCAGGTTAAGATGCTACTTAAATGGCATTTTTGTATCAGGAATTAATCCATTGTACCCCTTGTCGGCCTTGTCTCACTATACCCCAGCCTACCCTACCCTGAACAATTTACGGCGAAGTATTACGTGAGTTGACATAATTTATTTTTAGTGTGTACATTGATTATAACTTAAATTGGGAAGTTTCATGATAATACCAAGTAAAAGAAATTGCTTAAAGTGTTGGTTTTCATTCTCAGGCTGAAAAGGTACCACCAAAAAAGGTATCACTCTTCTGTGTGCTATATTCTGTATTTTGTATTTCTCATTTGGAAAAAACTACCTGGGCAAGTTCTGAAAAGAGGGACAATATACTGCAAAAGGAATCGGTTATATATATATATATATATATATATTCCCAGCTAATAAAGATAAATAAGATACCATAAATACTGTTTGTTCAAAAATTCATGCAAATGGAAATGGATTTATACCGTTTGATGGAATGTCAATGGTTTCTGGTCGAAAGTTGAGGATGACTAACTCATAAAACAATTTCATAGCTCACTAACACCGAGAGCGTGCTCCACCAGAGAAAATACGGAGACTCCTTTCAGCCTTCCGTGGTCTGGAATATTTTATTCACGCTGGCTTCCAGTTTACTACTGAACTATATTCTGACACAATTTTGTCAATGAATATTTTCTTTTCCTAATTCGATTATGCTATTTTTATTTTTTTTTATTTTTTGCAAATAAATTCATGGCAAGTAGGCCTATCTGTCTATAATGATATGTACCATGTAAATATTAAGCGATAAGAACCATATGGCGGGCATGACAGTGGCTGTATATAGAGGAGGTAAAAGGGTGATTTGTACTGGCGTATTGGGCATTTATATTTACCGTAATTATTTTTACTGGAAGGCCGTTTATTTTCTGAACTTCGTGCCAACCATTTTTTTCAAATTTTCTTGTTTTCTGTATATTTTACCAAGGAAAAATTACTACATTCACCACCCCACCCACCACGTCCCTTTATTTTGTGACAACATCTGACAGGCCAAGCAACATTAACACTTTTGTACAAATATTGAAGGAAAATATTCTGCAACGTTATATGGTTTTGTGCCAAGAATGGCACATATGGTTTGAAAGAAGTCAGAACATCCTGCGCACACAGAGGAGGTGCATATGCCATTGTATCAGTTCTACAGTGGAAACAACGTGCACATTCATAAGAGCAGGAGCCAGGGTTGTATATACGTATCCTCTACCTCACCTATTCAAATTGACAATGAAAAAATTGATTAATTTGTAACAGTTGTAATTCAGGGACCGTTTGACAGTCTTATTCTGATCTGACTATTAAGCAAAAGTACAAATCCACCTAGGTGCACATTATTCACAAATCAGTCCAGATCTTTATGGAGTAAACAAAATTTATATAAAATCCATCCCTGTCTTGTTTAGGTCCATATCTGACTTACGCAGAGAGAACATCAACCGATATATGATCTGGATCCAGTGACCCAAGGATTAGCTTTTTCTCTTAACACGGAAACACTAATCAGTGTCTGACTTAGATGAGTCTAAGGGTACTCAGCATGAACTCCCGAGGCACACTTTTATATGAGTGACAGGTCACGTGTTACCATCAGGGTTTCTGTGATTGGACTAATCATACAGCCAAGACAACTCAACGACACGAAATACACCAAACGGATTTCTGTGGCCTTCAGTGACCTATGCATTGGACTGAGTTCACACTGCAGTTTATTTTATAGTAGTGTACATTCATAACGGTGTTGCAAATGATTCTAAAAATGTGTACATTACAATGGCATTACAAGTCTACGCACGCAGAAATTTTGGGACAATGATCAGACTCCGGACTAATAACATTCCAAAATCACATGTACTTACCAAAAGAAAAAGAAAAAAAAATGTCTAGAATATTTCAGCGGTACCCGCCACTTTGTCTCTATAAGCTACATGATGGCAAATTGATTTCACAATGCCTTTTCCCCCTAATATAATTTTCCACGTCTCCTGCAGTCCCGCCCAGTAAAGAATTAATTTCCCTCCATCTCGTATGCTTCTTCAAGAAAACGTAGTATGACGCGCGTCCTCGAGAAGTCTCTGATGTGCTCATGTCGACGACAATGAAGTATAAGATGTCCTGATCCTCAGTTTGGCCGTAATTGCATTGAGTATACAATTCACATGGAAGTTAGGAGGTCAGTGTCCATTGTATCTGAATTGACCTTTATTTTGTTCACCAAAAATCGGTTTTAACCAGGCCCTAAACACACCTGATAAACATTGGGTATTCAACAGCTAATTTACACCAATCACCTGGTGTCATATCATCCGCGACTTGCCAAAATATATCTAGTAATTACGGCTCATAAACCATATTATTGTCTCTCTTTCTCAAGTGATTTCGTTGTATAATTATATCATAGCCTGGAATATTTTATATATATATATATATATATATATATATATATATATATATATATATATATATATATATATATATATATATCCTTCAGATCATCTGACACTTGTAAAACAAGTAACACTAGGCTGATTAATTTATATTGAACAGATCACATTTGGCTCAGTTGAGGTCTTAGTTTCTGTAAATGTTTGATTCCCACCTGCAACAATGACTCGGCTGAGCTGCGCCCCTCTGTTATTTGAAGTGAAATAAGACTATGCGTCTCAAATAGTGGGACTCGATTGATATGAATTGAAGAAACGCAAAGATTTTCATCTTGAATGAATATATTGTCAAATTTGGTGAATGAGTGTTGACTCTCATTTAAGTTTTAACTCAGCTGCCTTTTCAGTTAACTGAGCTTATAATATGAGTCTGTGTACGTCGTCCGTTGGTTCGTACGTTGGCCAGGCCCTCTTCAAACCAGATCTGCCTTGGGTAGGTCTCCCAAGTTCGTCGAAATGGTCACTGGTTTATTTTATTTATTTTATTTTATTTCATTTCATTTCATTTCATTTCATTTCGTTTCATTTATTTTATTTCATTGCTTTGAAATTGCACAGCAACACTTTTTGGCTCTCCTAAAGCTTAATTAATTCAACAAGTGGCGCCAAGACTGTTTTTTTTAAATTTTTTAAAAAGAACTTTGTGTGTTTTCATTATTTTCATTTTTTTCTCCGAAACCGTCAATCAGATTATGCTGAAATTTGTTGGAAAGGTACCTTGTAGAAATATAAAACAAAAGTATCCACCAGGTGGTGATACTCTGGATCCCTGATTTTTAACGGATTTTCAATTCGATTCATGCATTCATTTCTTTTATTTTCCATTGCAATGAAAATCAATGGAAATTGCAATGATTGACATTTTCGACTCCTTTTCCAAAACCATCACTCAGATCCACTTCAGCCTTGGTGGAGATGAACCTTGGTTGGGTGACTTCCAATTTTGGGTTCAAATTATCATGCTCCAGTGACTTTTAAACACTAGTATGTTGGTTTTTTTTAAATCCTCTTGTCAGAAACCAATTGAGCAATTACTTCCAAATTTGACAGGCACACTTCCGAAAACCGTGAGACCTTAATTTGTCGAAAAGGTGGAATATGTATGTATATATATATATACATATATATATATATATATGTTTATATATATATATATATATATATATATATATATATATATATATATATATATATATATATATATATATATGTATATATATATATATTTCTGAATTTTGATGTCTTTCCGTTATTTCAACTTCTAAACCTGGACTCGATCTCCACTAAATTTGTGCCCTGCAGGGCAATGTTGGCATTTCTTGATTTTTTTACACATTATCGAAATTAGGAATTATCAATGAAGATATACGTACGTGTTAACATAATGATCGTCATTGTAGGGACAGCAGTAAACTTCCCATTTTAGCTCATATCTAGACAGTGGTGGATCCAACCCTACGGCCATTTTCAAACACTCATAGGAAAGTATTTTTTCATAACGTTGTTAATTTTGACCTTGAATTACCTTGAAAAGGCAAGCTGGCATATTGCCATATATTTCGGTAATGGAGAATTTTAGACCTCAGAAAAGCGCATATGGTTTTAGTAATTTTTACCTTGAGTGACCTTAAAAGGTCAAGCATATTGGCCTATATCTTGGTAATAGGGGATCATGTCAGTTTTCATTCACAATGATGACTGCACAACTGTGTGAGTGAAACTTTAATATTTAAAAATGACTTTGATATTATTCTGAGCGTCACTTCGTCAATTCAGTTTGGGAATCCAAGATAAGCTTAGTGAAAGACTGTCACAGTCCCCATTATTCATCGTTTTGTTTTTGTTTTTTTTTTTAATTATTATTATCATTATTTCTTTTTGACTGCACATAAGGTTAATTTATGCATTCTGTGACCTATATGTAATATTCCTTTCCCATAAAACGGGTAATACCTGAAGAATACTGAGTATTACGATACCAGACAATGCCCTTGACTGCCCTGAGAGGGAAGGTGTATTTTAGTAGTATCATTTCGTGTTGTTCTTGTACAATATGCTCTATTCCCTTGTGGGCTGTCATTGCCACTACATTGAAATTGTACGTGAATACACAACGAACTACATTATAACATTATTATGAGCTAGTCATTTTTATATTAAAATGTTTCAAATTTAAGATCTTGAAGGAAAGTTTGCTTTAAGAAATGTGTACATACTATTTTTCACTTCCGGTTAATAAAGATTGACAACAGTGGCAGGCGTACCGGCAGGTCCAGGAGGAGAGACACCATATACATTGCAAAACGTCTTTACAATCGCACCGTGAATAGTTCACAGTTATATTCCATGTGTGTTGCACAAATGAAATAGGAATATTTTAAAATTCTCTTTTTACGAGAAAGAGAATACCATATGGTGACTTCCAATGCACACCTTACATTCTGTGTATAATTTTGTTTTCTTACTCATTATATACGGTTCTTTTACCAGTCCTCATCACGCAAAATAATTACCGTAACACGAATTAACATTATTTTCATTATCAGATTTATTATTGTTGCCTTGGTAACTTCTCTATTATGACAATAAACGTTGCTGTTTGTTTTTAATATATCGAAATATATTTTTCTTTTGTGAGAGAAAGAAAAAACATTCTGTAACAAATGCACACTTGATCTGCAAAATGTGTCTATGGAAAGCATATCTATTTGTCTTACGGGGGTAGTGTAGGTGTGTATGGGGGGGGGGGGTGTCAATAAATATGATGCCATTCGCCGTGGTAATCGAAACATTAGGACGTAAGACACCTAAAGAGACCATTTGATATGTCAAAACTACTTCGTTTTAACAAATTAATGCATCAGGAAATTTGAAATTGTAGGATGCCTTTTCGCCAGGTCCGTTAAACGTAGTTATGAGCCGATACACGATTACAAAAAAGTAATGCGAGCTTAACTGCAATTGCGACTGGAAATTAATAAAGATCAAAATCGTAGGCATTTAGGATAACTATGATAAATCATTGGCTTCTCACGTGCAAGAACTAGAACTCCGGCATGACAGTAACAAAGCAGCCATTTGCTCATTTAGAGCTGAAGTGTCGTGTGGATTTTATCGAATAACATCGTGTCGTACGCTCGCCAACAAAAACATGCGCGCTCCAGTGAGTGGTCATGTACACTCAGACACTGACTGTGACTTGATATTTTACGGTTAATACGGATTTTTTTTTTCAGAGAATCATAGCTGCGAGGGTGTGTAATAGGTAAAAGGTCCAAGTAATTCATACATATCAGAAGCAAGAGAGCATACATCAAGGAGTTGTCCCCAAGACGCGTAGAATCGATTTTCCTCCCTCTTTATCATTATGGACCACTAATATATGTGAATAGATCATAGGTAATTGCTAACATGTCGCTTGCAGTGAGTGTAAAGCTCACCAAAGAAGAGGCCATTTGGCCTTCTGGTAACACGGATAATCCCATATGGAATCCCAAACTGTTCTTATATAATATGTCAATTTTCAGAAATATACAATATTCGTGTCTGTGAGGTTTTAAAACCTATAGTACAAAAACAGCTACGACAATGCAGTGGTGGATCATGTAATTTCAGGAAAAATATTTTATGAGGGTCACGATAGGTAAAAGATAACAGCAATGGATTGCGGGCAGAGATTAGGATCTTTTACATAGTCAAAGCCATAATTCAAATGATAAATCCTTACCGGCCTCACGTATTCGAACCCATTGCGTTTGGCCACCACTTTGGCCACATTTTCCCCAGGTTCTCCATGAAGTTCAACCAGCCAGTGGTTGGTCACAATTTCTTCCTTACATGTTGTTGTAGAAATGGCTACCGCTAGCAGTGTAAATAACCCAACGAGTACATTACCGGTACTCCATCGTATGCTCTTAAACATTTCCCCGTTCGGAGGGAACAAAGACAACCGTCACCGCGTTACCTTTTCTACTCCCTATTTGGCTTTTTTTTTCTTCGCGAATCCCAAAATGGTATATTTTTCAACACCAAAATTCTCCTGATTCTCCGCCACAACCTGCGTTCCCGGTCGTTTCACCAGAAATCGATATGAATATGTTAGAATAATTATGTGACGGTGCTAGTACGTCATCAGTACCGGACTAAATCTAATATTCTCAGTTCATTAATAATTAAGATCCCTCCCTTTGTTTGTGGAAAGCATAATGGCATTTAGCACATATGCATGTGTACTTCGTCATTGATCGTGCTGAATCCGTGCCTGTGCATGGCGGATTCATGGATATACATATTGAGTGGAAATAACAGATCTGTATTCATTGGGTTGATATTGTTTGATTCACATTTTGTATATATTCAGTGGACATCTGGCCGATGAAGAATACAGGAATAATGCGATAACGTATGATACGCGATACAGGGTCGCAGGTGTGCGGAACCCACATCACCTGAACGCAAAAACCATGACAGGAAAACGCACAGCAATTAACGAGAGGCTTGTCTCCTCTTCGTATTCCATGCATTCACACGACATAAAAATTCTCCGTTTATGATCTAATTAGGACTCACAGCAAGTCATGGCGTACTGTGAAAAATATGCGTAAACATGTTAAAATAGAACCAGGAAGCGCATTCAAGGTTTAAATATCAAGCAATTCTTCATGACAACACTGAGCAGATTTCTAATTTTGTCAATGCATTGGGGAGGGGGGGGGGACTCTGCGTGGTTTATAATGAATTCACAAATCATTCTGTTTTCTTTGTGTTTTCTCTTCTTTTTTTTCATGACTCATTTTCACTGCATGCTTTGAATGCAGATGTGAATCTGACGGGGGATATAATTTACATGTATGGAAGTTATTGACTCAGTATTCCAGCATGACCATTTGAAGGTTTTACACACTACAAACAGCTCCACGTAAGTTCACAAACATACAGACAATGAACAGGTATTATATAGTTTATTTGTTTTACCACTAAATCATATTGGAGAGGCCAACAGAGTCACACCACAGAATCATATGCTCTGACAGTAATCCATGGTTACGCGCAAAAATGTCTGATTACTATGGATAATTGGTGTATGCTGCAAACGTCAAGAAAGTGTTCGAAACGCGAAATTGTCAACAATTAAAATAAGTACAGTTTAAAATGGCAGCATGTAAACTGCCCGTCATAAACTGGAAAACTAGCGTGCTCACTTGGAAAGGTCACGTGACCTTAAGTGTTTAAAAATGCACAGTTTTTAAAGATTTAAAATACATCAAAGTAGGCCTGATAAGATATGAAACATACAAACGTTTGGTTTTACTTAAGTAAATATTTCAATTTTTTTTATCCGATATAATAAAGTTTCTGTCAACTTTGCCAAAGTGTTGTAGACAATCTCTCAAATGTATGAAATACAAAGTTTACTAGAGACATTTGATTAGCTTGTCAGCATATCAGTCTGTGTGCCAAGAAACCTTTTAAAGATTGCCTATTCAGTATTTATTTAACTCCCGCAACAAAAATATTTGTTGAACTGTTCAAAAGAGACACAAAGAATTGAGCTATGTCACAAACTTATAAATTGAAGTTGGAATTGTTCCCCTATCTCTAATAGTTCTGGTTATTCAAGATTCTTTTTGTGTATTTGCCTAATTTGGATAAATCAAACTGGCACAGCTTTCCTTCATTGTTCATTGGATGCAGCTATCTCCCAAACATATAAATTGAAGATGGAATGACATCTCTATCTATAATAATTTTGATGTTGAATATTCAAGAATTAAATTTGATGACTTTGCCTAATTTGTATAAATTTGAATGCTACCATTTTGGTCAACATTTCACTGGATTCAGCTATGTAACCAACTTTTTAATTGAAGTTGGAATGACACCTCTATCTGTAATAGTTGTGAAATTATCGAGGCTTTAAATTTTGTGTTTTCTCCTAATTTACATAAACTAAAACTCAACAACTTTTGTTTGTGATCAATTGGATGTTCCTATACTATATATATATATATATATATATATATATATATATATATATATATATATATATATATATATATATATATATAATATGGGGATTAAGTCGAGTGGATATGTGCGTTTCCCATTTCAGCTAGGCGACTAGTGCCAAAGGTTGCAGGTTCGAGTCCCACTCGTTCCGAATATGAAATTTATATTTTGGGCATTTCCTTAATGCTGGTGGAATCAAGTCCCCGATTCTGGAAATAAATGCCGACTCATTAAATATACTGCATTACCGTGTTGATATGGCACTCCCACATAACTACCTCCATTGAACCATTCTTTTTAGGAATGGGGATTTGGTCGAGTGGATAGGTGCGTTTCCCATTTCAGCTACATGTAGGCGACTGGTGCCAAAGGTTGCAGATTCGAGCCCCGCTCGTTCCGAACATGAAATATACCTATATTTTGAAAGTGTGAATGGTACCTCTCCCTTTAATAGTTTTAAAGATATTCAACATGTTAAGTGCCCCTAATGAGTATAAATTATAATTCTACAACTTTAGTTTGTGGCTATTGGATGTGTCTATAGCACAAACCTATATATTGAAGTGGGAATGGCACTTCTACCTATCGCAGTTTCGAAGATATTAAACATGTAAACTTTTTTAGTGCCCATTATTAGCATAAATTATATTCTACGACTTTTGTTTGTGGTTCATTGGATGCGCCTATTGCAGAAACCCATACATCAGAGTTGGACGAGCACTACTACCTGTAATAGTTTTCAAGATATTCAACATTGAAACTTTGCAAATGTACCTAATTATCATAAATTGTTATTCTGCAACTTTGTTTTTTGTATACTGGATGCGCCTATAGCAGAAACCTGCATATAAGAGTTGCAATGGCACTTCTGCCTGTAATAGATTTGAAGATATTAAACATTAAACTTTTCAAGGACACCTAATTAGCATAAATTATAATTAAACAACTTTTGTTTGTGATCCATCAGATGCGCCTTCAGTACAAAACTACAAATGCAAGTTGGAATGGTACCTCTACCTTTTACAGATTTGAAGATATTCATTATTTAAAACTATAAATGGCTCTAATTTGCATAATTTTCGACATGATGACTATCCCAAACCAGGTGCGTAATTTCATTACTAGGTCAATCATCATGCCCAGTTTTGTATTTTTCGGAGCAATTGTGTTCGAGAAAAAGGGAGCAAAAGATGCACACTAGAAATATATACAAACTGAAATATATGCAAACTGCTGGGTCCAGAAATAGAATGGGGGTGGGTAGGTAAGGGGGGTCCCTGGTACGCTGATACAAATAATAATTTTGCCGTAGTACAAGGTACGAAAAATAAGAAAATGTACAAATAATTGTTTGTACGAACTACGGAAATTAAAAGGGATGCTGTTTCGTAAGTACAGCGAAAAAAAATGCCCAGTACGCTGCATGGAAAACCCCTTATACCCCCTCCTCCCTCCCCCTCCCAACAGTTATAGGCTCTACCTGCTCCAATATACGCATTGACCAAAATCATTCCATATTACAGTTGTTCATTACAGGCAGTTTAGATCTTGCTTTGGGTGGTTTTTGGCAGTTGATCTGAATCTCTCTTTACAAAGACATGCTAAACTTTGGTTCACATTTCATTGGATGCTGCTATGTTACTAACCTATGAATTGTAGTTGAAATACACCCTATTTAAAATTCCCTGGCATATTTGGAACACTACTACCATCTGGTGGCAGAAATCAGAATGAGGCTGAGGTGGAAACCAACTCAAGTCCCCATTCACTAACATGTTATATTTGCTTACTTTTCTAGCTCATATCTATCATTTAAAAACAGTTTTGATTACACCCATTGTGTTATCCTGTTAGGACAACTCTAGGACTACAACAGGGAAAGAAAAAACAGGTCCTCAGTGTTTGATCCATTGTTGCAAATGTTATTGTGATGTAGTATAATAATAATAATAATAATAATAATAATGATAATAATAATAATAATGATAATAATAATAATGATGATGATGATGATGACGACGACGACGACGATGATGATGATGATGATGATGATGATGATGATGATGATGATGATGATGATGACATAGTCCAATACTCACGTTTCATCCTAATTTTTTTAGTCCTGATTAGAAAATTAGGTCCATAGTGATCAGTTTGCTCCATTAACAAGTCAACTGAGCTATAGAATAAATATATCTGTGACAGCGAATGATATATTCTTAAAAACCCATATTTGATTAAACTGTTGCTGCTGGAAATTCCTGGAAAGTATAGAGAGCCACTCAGTTATTCTGGCTCTGGGTACAACTGTACAGCATATCAAAATTGCAGTGAGGTGTATAACAGCAGCAATTAGGAAAAGTCAAAACACTGAAGATTTTTCCCTTTATGTTGTAGTCCTGGAATTTTCCCAACAAAATACCACAATGGTTATATTCAAAGGTGTTTTTAATTATAGATATGAGCTAACAAAGTAAGCAAATGTAACATGTAAATGAATGGTGACTTCAATTGGTGTCCACCACAGCCTCATTCTGCTTTCTATCACCAGAGGTCAGTAGTGTTCCAAATATGGCAGAGACTTTTGAATACGGTGTATGGCACCTCTCAGTCAGCACCACCTTATTTGTGATGGGGAGTCACGTCATGCAGGCTTCAGACTATGTAGCCTCTTTGGTTATGCAATGCATACTTCCTGTAGCAACACAGCCACTCTCCCTGGTGATTGAAGGGTAGGCAAGGGGCATACAGCTTATGTACTGATAGGTAAGGAGGCCAGGCTCTCACAGTTTAATTATGTCTGGTTGCGTAATAGTGTGGCCATGGTATTAACAGTACCCTGCTTGTGTATGGGGGGGGGGGTCACGTACGTACTATTGTGAGCAAATTTAGTGAATTAAACATTAATTAAAATATTCAACCTTTTTTGCATGCAATAGGATTTTGCTTTTGCTATAGACCCACATATTAAGCTTGGAATGGCAACTCTATGTAGACAAGTTTTGATGACATGCAAGATTTAAAATTTCACAAATATGCATCTAATTTGCATAATTTTTAACATCATAACTGTTCCAAACAATATGCACAACTTCACTACTAGGTCTATGACCATGCCAACTTTGGTACTTTTCGGAACAACAGTGTGCGAGAAAAGCTGACCACAAAATGTGATAAATGAAATTTAAAAAATCAATCAATCAATCAATCAATCAATCAATAAACGAACGAACGAACAAATGAATGAACGAATGAATAAATAAATTTGATTTGCTTGTCAGCAAATCAGTCTGTGTGCCAAGAAAACTTTTAAAGATTGCTTATTCAGTGTTTCTTTATCTCCTGCAACAATATTTTTTCATGGCTATGTCAAAAACCTGTAAATTAAAGTTGGAAAGATACCTCAATCTATTATAGTTCTGATGCTATTCAAAGATTTAAATTTTGTGTATTTGCCTAGTTTGCATAAATCAAACTGCAACAACTGTAATTCACGGTTCATTGGATGCAACTATCCTACAAATCTATCGAATGAAGTTTGAATGACACCTCAGTCTATTATGGTTTTGAGGTTATTTCAAGATTTAAATTTTGTGTATTCACCTAATTTGCACAAATTAGAATGCTGCAACTTTGGTTCATGTTTCATTAAATACACCTATTTTATTTGCGTCTTTTTGTCACATACCTACAAATTGAAGTTGGACTGACACCTGTACTCATGAAAGTTTTTGTTCAATTTCAAATTCAATTTGTAAATGTGTCAAGTGCTGCTAATTAGCACAATGTCAAATGCTACATTTTTTGTTCACTGTCCATTAGATTGACAAGTGTCACGAACCTGTATGTACTACTTTAAGTTTTGTGGTTACCTGCAATAGGTTGGAAGATACAGGCCTTTTAAATTTTTAATTGTCCCCATTTGCATAAATGCATGGCATTTAAACATGATGCTAAACCCATTTATTAAATATGATGCTAAACCTATTTATTAAATATGATGTTAAACCCATTTATACTTTGAAGTGAAAATTACCACATCAACACGAGATTCCCATGCTTCCTAAACCCAGGGTATAAAGTGGCTGCAACGAATGAAATGTGTATACATTGATGTACATGCATTTATAAGTACATGTATTTGGAATTTGAGTTTTCCTGTCCTATTTACATGAACGTGAGAACATTTACGTGACAATCTCTACTAAAATAAACTATTAGATCACCTAATCCACTGTCACACTAAACATTCAACTTCAATCTATGTGTTTAACTATTGAGTATCACCAGCCTGAATTTGTCAGCAAACTTAATTTGCAAGTTTGCACAGGCAACATCCAGCTTCAAATAGCTCCTAACAAAAATCTATATCATGGTACATGCACATTTGTTTGCAGTGGGCAATACTTACAAAGGCAATGAAACAATGTTATAGATATTTAACTGATGAAGAAATGTCACTGCTGGGTCCAGAAACACAACAGCTATGCCACCGGCTCTGTGCTCTGCCTGTCCCAATGTACCCACTGACCCTGACCAAAATCTGTCCATATTACAGTTGGTCATTACCGGCAGTTCGGATCTGTGATTGAGTGATTTCTGGCAGTTGATCTGAATCTCCTTTTACAAAGACATGCTAAACTCTGATTAATGTTTCATTGGATGCTGCTATGTCATTAACCTATTAATTGTAGTTGAAATTGCCCCTCTCAGTCAGCACTAGCTTATTGTAATGGGGTATCACATCATTAGGACCATACGTAGCTTCCTTGGTACACAATGCAGACACGTTTACTCTAGTAACGCAGCCAGCTTGGGATTGAAGGGTAAGCCCACAGCATTGGGCACCACTGCCTCTGTTCTGATAGGTATGGGGCCGGCCTCTCACAGTTCAGTTATCCCTGGTTGCATAACAGCCTGTCTGTGGAAACATTTATCAGTTTGTGGGCACGGGGGGGGGGGGGGGAGGGAGAGAAATATGTCTGATGCACGTGTATTCTGAGGACATTCAGTGAATTTAACATAAATTAAATTTCTCAACAACTTTGTTTGCATGCCATAGAATTTTTCTTTAACAATATACCCGCACATTAAGCTTTGACTGGCCACTCTATCAAGAAGTTTTGCAGGTATGCAAGATTTAAAATTTGCACAAATATGCCTCTAATTTGCATAATTTTAACATCATGACTGTTCCAAACAATATGCACAATTTCACTACTTAGGTCTATGACCATACCAAGTTTGCTACTTTTCGGAACAATATTGTGTGAGAAAAACTTACCACAAAACTCGCACAAGGAAAGAAAGAAAGAAAGAAAGAAAGAAAGAAAGAATAAAGAGGAAAAACAAGAAGTCTGTGTTCACACACGGACTTAAATATATTAACTGAAACCATTGGGACCCATATTTTCTATTTTTCTCACCAAGTAATTTTTCTTTGTTTCTCTACATTGAAGCCAAACGTCTCAAATACAAAATGGATTTGCCAAATTTCAAGAATTTGCCCTGAACAGGGTTGGGGTTAGATTGCCTGGGTTTGATATGAAAGAAAGGCTGCGCCAACTACATAAATTCCACTATTATACCTCAGCCAGTGAGCTTTTTGTATGATCCACAGTGTGTGCCTTTGTGTTCTATCGGTCATTTTGTGACAAGCTGCCAAACACAATTTATTTCAACGAATCAGGGCACAGTTGGGTAGATGCATTTAAACACATGTGTGCAGGCGGCAAGAACAGGGTCCAGGTAACTCATTTTTGGTCCCAAAATTCTAAAAACACAAAATTCTTAAAAGTTAAAATGAAAGACCAATTAGCTCTGGATGCGCAAGGCATCACATTAAACAAAGTCTACGCCAATAGTGCAAATCCCACTGAAGATGACATGTCTTTTAAAAAAGCCCTTTCTCAACATCATGTTTTTCTGTACTATTTGATAAATACTTCATTGGCTATGTTGTGCTGTGGGCTGTGTTCTCCGACTTATAGTTATAATCGAGGTAGAGTGTATTTATAATGTTCCAGATTCATTAATATCACAAAAACGATGAAGGCCTACTTTCTTCTTTTGATGTAAACTCTGCTGACTGACAAGTCAGGAGAACTAAAGAGTGATAGGCCTACCAGGTCTCTTTCTATCTTTGGCAGAAGTAATAAAGTTTTGGCTTTTGAGTGGTTAGGCCTATACATTTTGGAAAAACTATAGTCTGTAGTGAATGAAGAATGTTTCAAAGGTTGAGAGGACCTCTTTAAAACCACCAGTTGCCTGATATGGGTGACTGATTGTCTCAAGTCAGGAGTGAAATTTGTTTCTTCTCATTGGTATTGGAAGATGAAAGTTGATGCTTTGGTAACTCTGAAGTCCCTTTGGTGTCATTGTTGGGTGTGAAAGTTATGAATATAAGTCATGTTTTTCTGTGCTATTTTGAAAAAAGGCCAGACCATCAATGAAAGATATTATGCTAACCTACTGTCGTACTGAGACAGTTGCGTGAAGCTATCAAAGCTAAGTGATGGCGAATGCACACTAAAGTAGTCCTGTTCCACCAAGACAATGCTGCTGTTCACAAATCGGTGCTTGCCATTGCAGCGATACATGATTGTAGCTTCAAACCCATTGACCGCCCCCCCCCCTTATTCACCCGATTAAGCCCTGAAAGACTTGCACTTGTTTCCAAAATGAAAAAGGAACTAGCACGTCGCCATTTTCCTATTAATGATGACGTCATTTCCGCTGTGAATGACTGTTTTAGGGTGCCTGGCAGCATCGCTGGCAAAGGTTTGTAAACCTAGAAGCGGACTGTGAAGAGAAGTAAATGAAAACCATTGACTTTGTATGGGTCTTTCACAGCTGAGCTTAGAACTTTTCAGCCAGCCCTCGTACAATTGGTCTGCTCCAGTTTTCCACTGGAAGCTCACGTTCTGATTTGCGTTCCATTTCCATGCACTGCAACTGAGACATTTTGTTTAAGAATTTTTACAATCGCCTTCATTTTCTTTCACTTTTGTATGTTTATTTTTATCTAATTTTTTATTTTCATTTGTTTTAATTTCTTGTAGGGGTGGGGGAAAGATTGTCAACACTCAATATCATTCAACTGGATGAGGCCTTGTCTTTCCTTGCGCCATAAGTTTTGTTATCTTAAACAGCGTTTCAATTTTGCTTAAACTTGCTGTCCATATTTTTTTTATTATCTCCGTGCTGATTCAGCTCCTGCTTCTTTCCCAGGTGTGAATCTGGAGCGGGTCTAGGGAATCTGAACATGATGACTGTTTAGAACAGCCAGTGCCTTGTTTAATTGGCAGAGGGTATTGTGATTTGGAAGGAGAGAACGAACACTTCAAACACCAATGAACTCAGAAGTGGTTTATTTGACACAAATACATACAGGTGAGGTACAAATACGCATACATAACAGTTCTATTGATAGATAAGGGTACATTATACAAAAAATTAAGAGGTTATGTCAGGATGACCCCAGTTAAGAACATGATGTCCGCTATCACTGGGGCCACCTAGGATATGAGTAAACATAAAACAACTTATTTCTGCAGTAGATTGATCATAATGGAATAGCAGTTAAATGTAAAACGAAAAGACAATCTGGAATGGTACATGTTTCAGGGTATTTACTAATGAAATTAATTTTAGCGTATTTTGAAAAACCAGATAGAGAATGTGTATGAAATTTGTCTTTAATGCAAGGAGGTGTATTTTTAAGGAGTGAAGGAATTAAAAATCTGATACATTTTCGGGTTCTATTTCTTTTTGGGACAAGTAGTTGCATGGATTCTTTGTTTCTGGTTTGGTATGGGTGATTTACAGGTGTCTGTGCAAAAATATCATTAAAATATGCAGGCAAATTGTTCTGTAGGTATAGAAAATAAAATATCAGAGCTTTAAGTTTGAATAAGTCTTCGACTTTGAGAATGTTCAGTGTTTTAAAAAGTGGATCTGTATGGGCGTTATATCTTGTAAGACAGATCAGCCGAACAATAGATTTCTGTAACTTGAAAATGCGGTCACATGAGAAGCCCCATGCTAGGATGGCATAATTAAGATGGGGTAGAAAAAGTGAATTATACATGAGTAAGAGAGTGTTTAGAGGTAAATACTTATTCAGTTTTCTGAAAATACCTATCAATTTCGAAAGTTTATTGCCAATTTGTTCATGTGTGGTTGCCAATTTAAAGTCTCGTGAATGCGTAAACCTAAAAAGTCAAATTCGGATGTTTTTGAAATTGAAGTATCGTTGATTTTTAAATCTAAAATTTCATTTATTTTTCGATGAGGGAAATGGAATATCATGTACTTCGTTTTTGCTATATTCAAAGATAGTTTGTTAACAGCTAGCTAGTCGTACACTTTCTGTAATTCCTTATTGATATTATCTGACAAGTTGAAAATTAAAAACAATGATATTGAAAGAAATAAATAAAAAAAATCTTAATATAGAATAAACAGATATAGTCAAGGTTTACAAGGGATAATTTTTTTGTACATTTTCTGTGCTGCCCTGTTGTGGCTGAGGGAGCATCGAGGAATTTATTTAAAGTTTATGACATTCTTGATATCAAGAATTCAAGCAGATTTCTCGTTATCAAGAAATGATCTCTTAAAATCGATAATTTTATTTCTTGATATCAAATCATTTCTGATATCAATAATAATTTGAATTATCAATAAGTGGTTTCCTGATATCGATAATTTGAATAATCAATAAGTGGTTTCCTGATATCGATAATTTGAATTATTGACATCAATTAATAGGAAGGAATTCTTAACTGCAATAAATCGATTTTTAGATTTCAAAATGTAATTCGATTTATTAAATGGGTAAAATTCATTTCTTGATATCAAGAATTCGAATTGCTGATATCAAGAAATAGAAGGTAATTCTAGATATCAAGAATTCAAGTTATTGATATCAATAAATCGATTTATTGGTATCAAGGATTGATCTTTTATATCAAGAAATGTCCAATAATCAGTAAAACGGCGCCCTATAGGTATCTATTAATAATTTTAGCTACATTATGATAAATATGGCCGCGTTGCAAGCTGGATGCTATTTAGATTTCCTCCCTTTTCATACAAGTCCCTCAACATGACTGACGTTTTGCAACGTGAAATAATCCACTGAAACTACGGGTTTGATTTCCTGCCCTAGGCATGTAAAAATGATTTTTAGACATCTATAAATTACTTTTACATATCTATAATTAGGCCACTTTTAATATATCTAAAAGAAAATTTTAGATATCTGTAATTCGAATTTTACATGAATATCTATTATTCGAAATATAAATTTTGTGTATTTGCCTAATTTGTATAAATCAAAATGCTACAAGTTCGGTTCATTGTTCATTGCATGTGGCTATCTCACGAACCCGTAAGTTGAATTTTGAACCACATCTCTTTCTGTAATTGTCTTGAAGGTATTCAAAATTTAAATTTTTCAATGCCCCTAGTTGGCATAATTTAAAATTATATAACTTTTGTTTACTGTCCATTAGATTGACAGGTGTCACAAACCTACATATGTAAGATGGAATTTTGTGTCTCTCTGCTTTAGTTTGGAAGCTAGGGAGCTTTTAAAATTTTAATTGCTCCTAATTTGCATCAATTTGAACATCTGCTTCTTCTAGATGAGGGCATAAGTTCATCACAGGTCCAATGTTTCCACAATTTTTCAGATGTCATTCTTGCAGTGTCAGAGAAAAACTCCGGACAGCGGAAAAAGGAAAGAAAAAAGGTGGAAGGAAGGAGGGAAAGAAAGAAAGAACTCCACAGAAAACAGTGTGTCTGGGTTTGCACATAAATACCGGAAAAATACATCAATAAATAACACTGATTATAAAACCTTACTTCGTCATCTTTGTTATGTAGTATAAATCAACAAAACACCGTCCATTTTGAGAGAAATGACATTGACAAGAGAGATTGTACAAGCTATTGAAGATAATTTACAGATACATGTAAGTTTATTTCAGTTTATACAGATTTGCCGTAGTGCTGGGGGGGGGGGGGCGAAAGCGTTAGGAATGAAAATTGCTGGATGAAGTTGATCAATTTGGGAATTCAGCATAATTTACTAATATCAATTGGTACCAGAACCTGGTACATTCGGACCTAAATAAGGCATGGAAAAGCCCCTGCGAGGATTTGTACAGCGTGTGGGCAATTTTTTGGTCTTTTCGTACCGTGCACAAAGCAAAGATAATCTACCGCAAATCGTACTGAAGCTAAATTCACTTTATATAGAGTCGGGTTACGCAGGGCCATATCTTTGTAGCATGCCCCAGGGTTAAGCTGAAATAGCAATAGGTCTAATGGGCTATTTCCTGACGATATTCCTCATAATGTAAAATAACTGAAACTAACAGACGAGAATCAAGTGATATTCAAGAAATTAAGTCACAGGCAAATTCGTTTTGTTTAGCTTAACATTTCAGTTTTGATACGATGAATCCTACGGAAGCTCATTGGTGTCAACCTAATCTCTCTTCTTTTTGTTGTTATACATTTTTCAGGGTCCGCCCAATAGGGAGGACCCTTTGTGTTTTCGGGTTGTCCGTCTGTCCGGATGTGCATTCTCGTTACTGCGATGTCTACAGAATGCCTCCATGTATTTTGCTCAAATTTGGCAATATGCTTATTTTCCCTGGCAATATGAACTGATTAGATTTTAGTGTCACCGTGAACTAATTTGAGCAAATGGCAGCTTAATTACATGCTCGTTAGGGCTTGTTATCTCCAGAATACCCCATTGTCTTTTACTCAAATTTGTCAGTATGCTTATTTAGCATGCCAAGATGAACAGATTAGATTCTGGTGTCACCATGACCTAATTTGAACAAATGGCAGCCTAATTATATGTTCGTTAGGGATCGTTACTGCGATATCTTCAGAATGCTTACATGTATTTTGCTCAAATTTTATAGTATGATATTCAATAGTCCCATTGGCGCCCGCGAGGTGGCGTGCTAGACCAGCAGTTGACGCTTGAGCAATAATGTCCGCAAGGGACCCTAACGTTGCACGAGCCGACTGGTGACCTGGTGGGCGAATATAACATTCTTACTAAAAGGGGGCGGGATAATGCCAAAGTGCGCTGTAAACAATACATTTCCGGCTTTGGCTACCGATTTGTGTCAGCTTGCATTTTTTCACAAATTAGTAGACTCTACTGGAAGGTAATGACGTGACGTTCAACTCAAATTTCTTTCATTGAAGTATTGGCAACCAACATTAAAGGCAACAAGCTCACTCGGTGTGTTATACATTTTCAGATCACGGGCATTCTCTAAGTTCTGGGTTCCTTTCCCAATCTCTTTCCAAAGGGACACATTATTATTAAAATGACACTGTGATTTGTTAAAGGGATGGGCATACAACACTACCGCATATAAAAAAAGTTGGAGCTTGCGGGGACGGTGGGTAGGGGCTGCAGACCAAACAAGCACGAATCAGGCCCACTTTAACTTAGGCCCATATAAAACATATTCAGGTCATAGCCTAATAAATAGTCATGAGCAGATTATATTTCGTCATTTCACTCTGGACAGTATTGCCCATAGCAGGGAGCGTCATTGGTACTTGAACTATAAAGATTTTCTTGATTTTATTTTCTTTCATCTTCAAGCTATTTTATCTGTTTAAATTACAACACATAATATTTGCGGGTATCTAGTTTGGATATCTTTCAAACGAAAGCTTAGGGATGGATTAAGTTTGATGGTTTGTTCTTTCTTTTCATCATATTCTTTCAGCAACCATATGAGAGGGACGCAAAAAAATGTCGGAATTACTAACATAGGGCAAAAGGATTTACACTTATCAAACTGAGTACATTATTGCTATTTCTAGTCAAAACAAGCATTTTTCATCATTTTAACTACTTTCACTTCAATAAATATTGACAAATTTAGCAGTGTAATATTAAATTGTTCGAAACGCTGCCTATATTTCCTACAAAGCAAAGCCAAGTACTGTCTGCACCATGGTAGTGTGGAGATAAACGGATCATCATCTGCTTTCGAAACGACGACGACGACGACAACGACGA